>PVIU01004029.1:0-133856 GCA_004026605.1 Ondatra zibethicus
GAAGGGAGGGGGGAGGGAAGGTGGGAGGGAGGGAGGGAAGAAGGGAGGGAGGGAGGGGGAAATATCAATAAGAGAGCTGGTAAGAGATGAGTTCAGAAAAGAACAGCAAAGGAGAAAGAGGGAGGAAAAGAAAGAAAAGAGGGGGGAGAGAGAGGGAGAGAGAGAGAGAGAGAGAAGAGGAGGAGGAAGAAGAGGAGGAGGAGGAGGAGGAGGAGGAGGAAGAGGAGGAGGAAGTACAAACATGGATAATCCAGTCTCGCATCATCACAAAGCCTTCTGGGTTTCTTAACCTGGCCAGTGTTGGTACATGTGTGTTGATAACTTGTGTCATAGCTGTGTCCCCCAGCACCACACGATGTTTCAAAGACCCAGGTGGCACCTCCACCTACAGATGTGTCCATTCCAAACATCTTAGAAATTCTTCCTATGGGCAAGATCACCCTTCATCAGGAATCCCCTACTGAAAGGGCCCCTGTCCTTCCAAGTCTGCCTGAGTTCAAACTATACACCCAGGCGAATGAGGTGCCTGTTGCAGGGAACACTTACATGTTTTTTCCCCATTGTCCCTGATGGTAATTTAACACATTATTTTTATATTAAAACAAATGTAGATATATTATAGAGTAGAATCCAAATTTAAGACTGGAAAGAAATTTCATGTCTGAAATGAGGTGATGTTGGCCATACTCCCAGAACCCTTGGAAGATATACATTCACATCTTCCAGCCTTGGAGGGAGCTAATAATAGCTACCAATTATTGAGTGCTGACCAGGGGCCAGGAAATCTCAGGACAATCACCCATTTGATCCTTATAGTCTGTCATTTTTTGGATGAGCTGACTGAGGCGCAGGGAGGTCCCCAAACTAATTGAAAGACCAGTAGTTGCTCAGTGACAAAGAAATATGATGGAACCACAGTCTGTTCTTTCTGGGGAATGCAGCTCAAGGCACTTCTGGAAACATCTGTGGAAAAGTGAGCAAGGAGAGACTGCTAAAGCCAACACCCTACATCTGGCTGATGGGACAGCTCATGAGAGAGAAGGGCTCTATAGACAATGATACAGTTAAACTGGGCCTGGTGGTAAATTACTGTAATCCCTGGACTCAGGAGACAGAAGTGGGAGAACTAGAATTTTAAAAAACACCTTCAACAACACAGTGATCTTATTCTATAGTACTTGGCTACCACGTTCCTAGAGAAACAATTTAGACATTATCCAAAATGGACTTGGATCTCAAGCACCAGGACCTCAAGAATCTGGATTCAAGTCTAGCCTCAGCTACTGTCTGTGGGTTTTCTCATCTCTCTAAAATGGAATGTCAGGACAATCTACATTATGAATTACAGAGTGTAAAGGAGTAGGATCCAGAATGGGGAGTCCACAGAGTTCCCAGTGTGGAATGAGGCTCAAAACAGCAACCCATTGCCCAAACTACTATCATCCTAGTATTTCCTGGTCCCTGCTGGATTTGAAAAGCATTTCTGAGGCAGGATCTTGTTATATAAACCCTGCTATCGGAACTTGATACATATTTTAAGTCAGCCACAAACTTGCAGTTCTCCCGCTTTGGCTTCCCAAATGCTGGGATTACAGTTAACACCATCCTGTCTCATTCATTATTTTCATATCTAAAATTATCATTGGGAGATAAGAAGTGGCCTGGCAAGATGGCTTGGTGGGCAAAAGGGCTGCAAGCCTGGCGGTCTGAGTTCGATTCCTGGAATACACTTAAGAGTAGAAAATACTGACTCCACAGAGTTGTTCTTTGACCTTCATGCACACACCATGGTGTGCACACACTAATAACAATGAATAAACAATTTTAAAAAGGTAAGGAATAAGGGTATGAGGGTCTCAGCTCTTCCTGGGTATCTATATGGTTGATAGAGGAGGAGAGAGATTTTCTTCAGTGATCTAGTCACTCATTGGCAAGGTGCCCAAGCTCCTCTAAATACTCACTCACACATGCATCTTCAAGCAACCCTAGTGAACTCACTGGGTCACACAGGAAAAAGACATGGAAGTAGAAAGAGGACCAGTTGGGAAGAGGAAGGGGACAAGTGGGAGGAGGAGGGGACAAGAGAGGAACATTGGTTGAATGTGACTAGAATACATTCTATATGTGCATGTGTATGAAAGTGTCATAATAAATCTCATTATTATGCATATTTATTATATTCTAATATATATATTTTAATGGGGCAGTGAGTATAGTTCTAGAAACTAAGGGCCCCATATTTAATACTAACTAACTAGGATGCATATAGGAAAATAAAATCAGGCACATATTTTATCTCTAAAGCTACCTAAATCTTTTAGACCCTTGGGTGAGTTTCTCCATGCTCTTTTTCCTCCTAGGACTAATATGTTGAGCTTTTCCCAGCGGTCTTCTAGTATCTCCTTCTGATCATCTGCTGCTTCCATCCCTGCAGAATCTGAAGCACCTCACCTTGGTCCTACCACTTGTGAGTTGCAGAGCCTGACTTGTGTGACACATGCAGCTTCCCACGAGTGACAGAAATTCACAGAACATTCCTTTGCCAGCAATAATAATTAACAATTGAATATAGTTCGTAATCATTCATTACAGTGGTTATCTGTCCTTGTTAAGTATGATCTAACGTTCTTACTGCCAGGAGGGGTGTTGGAGCCTTCCACCGATTGAGCATGTGCTGTGTGTCTGCACTTTACAGGCGTTGTCCCAAGACATCCTCATCTGCCCTTCCACAGTGATGATTCTGTGATGCCCATTAGATAGACAAGGCATCACAATGTAGGGTCCCTTAGTGTGGGATGGGGAGGAAGGTGGAGATCATGGTGGAGGAAAGAGAGACAGAAGCACTCTGCACATGGGTCCCTCAGCACAGCTTTCTGGCAGCAGCTCCTGAGACTGAACCAACTCTTCAGAAAGCTGATCTGACCCATGTAGGTTAGATGGTTGAGACTTCTGGAACAAAGTAGCACAATGGAGTGGCTTCACCAGGAGTCACTGGCAAAGTAGGAGAGGCTGCAAGTCTAAAATGAAGGTGTTGGCCGAGTTTGCCCTGCTGAGGGCTGAGGGGAAGACTCTACTACTCCAGGCTTCTTTCTTTGACTTATCTAGGGATCACTTAGTATTTTGGCGATACCGTAATAAAATATGGGGAGCTAAGTGTCTTATAAACAACAGAAGGTTATTTCTCACAATTCTGCAGGCTGAGAAACTCAAAGGCCAAGATGCCAGCAGATTTGATATCTGATGAGGGCTCTTTGGCTTGTAGAGAAAGCCAGCATCGTGTAATCTTTGCCTGGTAGGTCTCATAGAGAGAGAGAGAAGAGGAAGGAGGTGGGAGATAATGAAGGGAGAGGAAGAAGGGAGGGAGGAGGGAGGGTGTCCCATCACACTTGAGGCTAAACTTGAGGGCCTATGGATAGTTAACAAATGACAATGCCTACTTTATGCTATCTCCACACACTATTGTGGGGTGTTGTAAGAACACTGCTCTATTGAATGAGGAAGCACCCTAATGATCTCATTTTTATTTACTTTTTAAATAAAGATGCTATCTGTAAAGAATGTCCCATTCTGATATCAGGGCATCAATGTGCAATATATGAACTTGTGGCATGAAACATGTCAGCCGCAAACACCAGCCACATGGGTGGGCAACTTATGTTTAATGGCTCCTCCTAAGCACTGTGCCTCACCCTGTCCAGAGCCCTTCTCCGGTAGGAAGGGGTTACCTGGTCTAGCCACTGTGAAGCTTTTATCTTTCAAAGTGACAGCAGACTGCTCCTTCCTTTTCCAGCCTTGAGATTTCAACTCTGTGGTATTGAAAACACCCATCCACCCCAACTAGAAGACTCCAAACCAGGGAACTGAGAGCCAAGATCCAGTGGGATTGTGTTCATGTCATCTTCTCTATTCAAATAATTCTCTTCAGTTCAGAGTAGAAAGCAGACGTGAGCAAGGACTGGAAAGGTTCATGGCTGTGGCTGAGAAGTCCGAGAGCTTCAGTTTAAAAATAGGTAAGCGAAATAAACAGTGGGGGATGGCACCAAAATAGAGTGGTAATTGATCTAATGCAACTTCTGCCTTGGATAACATCGTTATTTGTGAAATCATGTCAGTGCTACCCCTGCCAAGTCAGCACTTACAGGACGTGCCTTCTAATTTAGGAGTAAGACTGTTTGAGACTCATCTCTGAAGGCTGAAGACAAAAACTCAGCAGACACAGGGTAGTCAAACTCTGAGAGCTCTAACTGGAAGATGGAATTTCGGAGGCTGAAACACCATGACAGACTGGTTTAAAAAGCCAGGCATAGCGGTACACATCTGTGATGCCAGCACTGAGGAGGGAGAGATGGGAAGGTCTCTGGAGCTGGATGACCATGGGTTTAGCTGAATCAAAGAGCTCCCAGCGCATTAGAGACCGAGTTTCAAAAAATAAGGGGAAGAGTGAGTGAGGAAGATACCCAACATTGACCTCTGACCTCCACACATGCACCCACATGTGAATGCACAGTCACATGCGTGTGTTCCCATCTACATGGATTCAAACACACCACATGCACATGTATGTGCATGTGCGCACGCACACACACACACACACACACACACACACACACACACAGCCAGCCTACAAGCTACTACTAAAGCTTTCATTTAGCCAGCAGCATCTGGACGGAGGAGATGCGACTTGCTCGGGTGTGTCAGGAGCCCCTGTTGGCCTAAGCACTATATGGTGTGCGGAAGCAGCTGCCTAGCAAGTGGCAGACCAAGAGCAGGCAGAGTTCACAACCGAAAGGCAGTAGCACCTAGAACTTGATGTCAGACCTGGAGCATGCATCTGTCCAGAGCAGCCAGTCAGAAGTGTTCAGAGGTCTCTGCCTAGAAGACACCACTGATGTCAGTGTGCCTTTAGAGAAGACATCTCTGTTGTTCCTGGTTGCTTCTCTTAGTCCAGACAGGCAGCCACAACCTCTTATATAACTTCTGAAATCATTTGTGCTGGAATACTCTTAGAATCTGCTATCCAGAGGGAACCACCAAATGTGGGTCATTGACCCTTGAGTTAGAACTATGAGCCAATATAAACCTCTTTTCTTTATGAAATTACCCAGCCTCAGACATTTTATTATAGTAGCAAAACAGGCTAATATACCATGCTATCAACAGTGCCTGCACTATGGTAAGTTGTGTCCCCCCACCACATTTTATTTTAGTAGCAAAACAGGCTAATATACCATGCTATCAACAGTGCCTGCACTATGGTAAGTTGTGTCCCTCCCCACACACACACAAACACAAACATGAACTTAACAGAAGGATATACATGAGATACCAAGGATAGAAGCAGAGGCCAGCTTCAGCTGTGCTGGGACATAAAGCATGTTGGACCGTAACAGGAAGAAAGGGGGCCAACACCAGCAGAATCAGCTCCAACTTCATCCGGCCTTGAACTTATTCCACGCATGGCTTACAGACCTGGGACTGAATCTCTTCCTGACTCCAGGCCTGAGGAGGGAAGAAAATCTTGACTGACATTCTCCTCAAGACTGTGGGTGATGAAGGCTGAGAATTTTCTTAGAGAAACTGAATGTTTTATATTAAGAGAATCCATCTTGCTGAAGGCAAGGTCAACAGCCCCAGTGAAAATCTAAGGGAGGAGTGAGCAAGTTTGGGTCCCTGCTGGACCATCGAGCAGCATGCAGATCATGTTCAGGGAGCTAGTTGATCACCGAACCCTGTCTTTCCTTCTCTCCTTAGGTTTTTCTCCACAGCTGGTGAGCCAAAGAGATCTGGTGTGCCATAGGCCAGAGGAGCATGGTGCCCGATTAGCCGGCATTTAAAGAACCCCTTATCATCTTTTCAGAGCTTTCTTGCTTTATATTTTTTTAAGCTTTATCCAATTCTCAGCAACTCGATTTTAAAGGTCATTGTATTAACGGCGAAGATGAATTGAGGGATTAGGTCATTTTTCATCTGGAGAAACTGTTTGGTCTCATAGATGCTGATCTGGACTTTCAAAGACCATTTCATTTCAGCGTGGCCTTCTTGAGGTTGGGGAGAGGCCTCTGCTCTTCCTTCTCGCCAGAGGCAGCCTTGTGTCCCGCATTGTCTCTCTTTCCTGTCTGAACTACAGGTGCAGCTGGACCGTTCCACAGCAGCCCCCAGCAGTGGGTGACTCGACTGTGGTCACCCCGCTGAAATATCTGGAAATGAATAGCAAGAGAGCAGTTCTCTATTGCCGTAATTTATGACAGAAGCTTGGGTAAATCCCCAGACATGGATTTTCTATAAAATACTTCCTTGTGAAACTTTGTTACACTACAAAATGAAAAGAAGGTGAGGGAGAGGAGAGGAGAGAAGGGGGCAGCCGGAAGCCTGCAAGGTGAACATAAATCTCGGAGGGAGCCGCTTCCCTCCATCATATTTACTGTAAGGACAGGAATTTTATTTGATAGAAAAAGAATGAATCACAGTGGTTTTAGAATCTAATACGAAGCTTGCCGGAAGCGGCTCCTCCCGTCTTTCTGCTTCCTCTAGAGCTCCTGCGTTTGGAGGGAAGGAAGACGGAAGAGCACTGTCAGCCATAGACTGTTCTGCACTGAGGTGGGTGTCAGAGGAAAGGGGTTCTTAGCTTTACACATCCAGAGGCATAGTTTAATTATTCAAGTTATGCTGTGTGCGGTGTTTAAGGGAGACAGCAAGAAATGGCTGGAGGTGGAAGAATGGGGAAGGGGGTGGGAGGGAGAAACTTCTCAGCCAGGGACGTGGTTTTGATGGTTTTCTCACTCAGGGCGTGGGAAAGAAGGAGATTGAAGATGCAGTTCTGCACATCCGTCCCCCAGCCCTTTGTCTCTCACGTCATGGGTGTATACCTAGGCTGTTGTGCATGGCTGCTTATATTCTCCATGATCCCTTCGTCACTTATCTGAGGCTTCAAGACCCTGAACACAAGAGTTTAACTGTCTGAGGTCATGCAGAAATGGACAGCTCGCTCCTTCATGCATGGGGTTCCTGTAGGGAACTTCTAGGGGATATTGTGACTTTTATTGTGATATGCAAGACCTTATATTCAATCATGAGAGAGAGAGACAGACAGACAGACAGAGACAGAGAATATAAATATCTCTTGGGGGTTTAAGGTTGTTGTCTGCTAGAGTCTTCTTGATGAGCAGACAGGGATGAGGGTTGTGCACATGTTGCGCTTTATACATTTGTTATTCACTAAATACCAATCAATAGTGCCTCTGTTTGCCAGGCATCACACTCAAGGCATCTGATGAGAGAAAGCAAAAGGTTTCCCACCGGTCTCTAACAATCATAGCTTTTTGAAATAGGAAGACCCAAAAGGACCATCTCTACCAAGAACAGCATCCGACAACCTTTTACACACAGGGCTGCTTCACGGTTTCCCCACAGCCTTTTGGTTCACCCAAAGTGAAAATTGTTTTAATTGAGTTCCTTGTGGGGAGCAGGAATCGCTAAAAAGGAGACTCCTATGCATGGTTGGGCAGAAGACTTAGCATTGTCTTTGGTCACTAAAACACAAATATTTGTGTAGAATTAGGAAGTGACCTATGGAGCTGGTCTTCAAATTGTTCAATAGGAAATTGGACCATGGGTCAAGTCCCAGAGCTGAAGCAGGCCTACAGCTTGTGCATTTATGGAGAGGGATGAAAAGTAGGAAGCCATATGTGAGTTCCAAGTAAATACGTCACAGAACATTGCAAAGTACCCATCTCTTGGTCTAAGGACCTCTTTCATATAGTTGCAAGAAATGAAAATGGAAAAATGGATGCATGAGATCTCACATCCATCGGAGTCTGAGGTGTTTGTTGTTCCAGGTGTGGCAGGTGTCAGATGTACAAGGCATTTAATAGGACTCTATTCTGCATCCCTGGTCCTCCGCTCTGCTTCCCCAGTCCTTGGCTCTGCTTTTCTCTCTGCAGTTTCACTCCTGAGCAGGCTCTCCCGTGTGTACCCACCACCTATGGGGGGCGGGGGCAGACTGGCATGTATGGAAGATAAGTCCAGTGTAAAAGTTGCTCCCATCAGGGCCATGAATGCTCTCTCCCTGGAATTGGGACTGATGGGTTTTGCCACACCTGCAACATGTGTTGATGGTCTCATTGACCATGATGAGTCCACCAGGCAGGGTAAGAGCTAGAGTGATGTAGAAGGTATAGACAGAGAGGATTATTAGATGGAGGGACTGAATTATGGTGTAAATTCAGACTGTTGTCTTGTCTTTCTATGCTGTTCATCTATCCATCCACTCACCAGTCATCCATCCTCCTAGCTTCATATCTATCCATACATCACCCATTCTCATATTTTTATATTTATCAATCAATCTACCCACCATCTATCTTTCTTCATGTCTACCCACTTACCTACCTATTTTTATACCCACCCAGGTACCCATGTATCCTTGTATCCATGCTTTAATACATTCATCTAATCCACCCATCATATCTGTCTATCCATTCATCAATGCAGTTACTAAGATAACTAGCTAGTCAGCAGCTGTTCCCATCTTTATTAAAGAAAGCAATGAAATTTCAGTTCGCCAAACATTTTAAAGAGCGAGAGAACTATTTTTAGTAGAATGGATAAATACATTTCATTCTATTCCCATTGCATATGCAATGAAACGGTGGATCACACAACAAACCCCAGCAGGCAATGTCAGACCTAGGATCTATGACCTGTCTCCTTATTTTCATTTATCTCACAAGACGCTATTCCATCTGCTAAGCAATGGGGGTTCCCAACAAGCTAGAGCTACTGGAATTACTTACTAAACAAAGTCATATCATATAAAGGTATGTTTATCTCTAGTTTCATTTTTACCTCACAGTCATATCTATATTTACAAAAAGAAAATGCACCTTTATTATAATGCCAAATCTCAGAAAAATAAAAGCATGTTTAATGTCACAGCTGGGTGCATACTTATGGTGTGAGATCTAACATATACTAAGCTATTGGCTAATCTATTGAAATATGTCCCCACATAGAGGTGTCTCGAAAAGTCTTTAAAAATCATCAGGGTATTGATGGGAAGAAGTAAGATGCAAGCCACTATGGACCGTTTCTAAAAGAAATGCCTTAGTATAAACCAGTGAGGTCAAAGGAAGTGGAACAGGTTGCTCAAACCTTTCCATGATGATTTAAATAACACACAGACACACTCACACGTACGCACACACACACACATACAGGCACATGCATGCTCGCACACAACCACCTCCACCACTGATCTTAAGTGGATACACCCCCACACTATGATGTCTAAAATTCTTCCATTAGATTATACCCCTGTCGCTATTTCCCACCTGCAGGGTCACAGTCAAAGAGTGCTCAACAGAGGCAACCCCTCCCCCGGGCTGGGACTGAACAATGACGACAGTGCAGATCAGACGCCCACCACCCATGGGCTTGCTAACACATCCATCGTCAGAGGGACTGTTTCTTCCACATGGAGCAGCTTTGGTGCGGGCCGTGCCTCTGAATCTGAAATGAATTCAATTTAGCCTGGTGTAATTGCTTATTTGATTCTCGACTATGACATGCAGTTAGGAGGGAAATTGACATTCTGTCATTTCTGTTCCAATGAACCGAATGCCGACAAGTTCCCTCCTCACTACTTTGTGGCAGCTGGGCCACCTGCTCTTCTTCTAAAAGGAAATTAGAGAGCGCAGGGAGCTTGGAAATATAGGCTCCCAGGCTGGTGCCTTTTGAGAGCTCTGAGGCAGATGAAACAGGTAGCCAGCCAGAGGTATGCCTGAACCTCCTTCTCCCCACACTAACAACAGAACTCCTTTCAGAGGTGCTCCGCGTGGATTTCTGCTTTATAAATAGAAATTCTCCCATTGTCATCCAAAGACCATTTATGTTCAAGGTCAAATGTCCCAAAAAATTCTCAGTTCAGAAGTTTGGAGATACCCTTAGTACACCATCAAAGACCTAACAGTTTCAAACATAAGAAAATGTGTTTGCTAGACCATGGTTACCCAATGGCCTCTTCACCCAAGTCTTTATATGACCATAGGACCCCAAGCGATGTTTGCAAGCTGGCTGACGAGCCATCTCCAACCTTAAATCTTAGTGATGAAAGAGGAAATCCACAGGAGCTTAAGTAGAGGGCTCAGGTGTCAATAGCCATGGAAACTAGACTTCCTGGGAGATGTGATTTAGATAATAATCCTAAAGCACGGTTAAAAGAAAAAGAATGGGGAATTCTCAGGGGAGATGACTGTACCTCCCTCCCTACAGATGACATTTGACAACGCAAAGACATTTTTGGCTGTCCTAATTGGAATGGTGCCCATTATGGCCTCTAACCAGTGGAGGTCAGGGATGTTGGTGCCCCATCCTATAACACACAAGATGGCTGCATATAAAACAAAATAACCTTGTTCAAACTCTGTATGTATATGTGTGTGCATGTGTGCGTGCGTGCGTGCGTGCGTGCGTGTGTGTGTGTGTGAGAGAGAGAGAGAGAGAGAGAGAGAGAGAGAGCGAGAGAGAGGGGCTAGAGGATAACACTGGCTGTCATTCTTTATCTGTCACCTTGTTTCTTTGAGACAGGGACTTTCACTGGCCTGGAACTGGCCAAGTAAGCTGGGCTAGTTGATCATTAAGCCCTGGGTACCTACCTGTCTCTGGAATTACACGTGTGTACTGCTACACCTAGATTTGTTTTTAAAATATGGATTCTGGTGATCAAACACAGGTCTTTATGCTTGCGAGGCTTTCCCAAACTCCTGATGGTGCTGTGGTTGAAAAGCCTACTATGGGGCAAAGAGGTGCGGCAGGTGGTACCCACCTAGGAGAAGGATATTCTGGCTTATTAGGAAAGTCAATTCCTGCCCATCGTGGAAATACATGCTCAGGGTGGGCTGGCAGGGCCCTCCCCCATCAATTACTAATTTAGAAAATACACTGCAGCCTGATCTTATGAAGGCATTTTTCTTGATTGAGACTCCCTTCTCTCTGACGACTCTAGCTTGTGTCAAGTAGACATGAAACCATCGAGGACAACAAGTAAAGCTGCCCAGCACAACCCCCAGACAGCAGTAGATGCCTAGGTTGTTAATACATGCAGATATAACAAAAACAAATAAATAAACACAGGAAATAAGATTCCTGCAGGCGTCCTCCTCCTCAATCTTCCATTTGGAGTTGTAAGATTGCTGTCTGTATAGCAGCTCTTGTGATTCTGGCCAAAGACAGCTGGTGAATTTGGAGATATTTGGCCAATGAATTTATTTCATTCATGAGAAAATACACACGTCATTCCTTTGAGCTCCATGATTCTCTCCAGTGCCCTGTCCCCTGAGACTGGACCAAGGGCAGCCTCGTTCTATACAGGCTGTGCACTCCTCTGATCTTCCTTAGTCAGGTCCTGCAACACTGGGCTTTTCTTAGGACCTTGAGCATCTTGCTGCTGTCTCTATGACAAGCTCTTGCTGCAGGTTGGTTCCAGGCCCCTAAATCTCCTGTGTCTTGTTACATACATCCACATGCATGACTCACACTATCAGCCATCCCATCTCAGATGGGACATTATTTCTAGAGAGATGTCCTTGACTTTTTCTTGACCAGGTGTGGTAGTTTAAATGAGAATGCCCCCTTCCATGGGCTCAGACATTTGAACACTTGGTCTCTACTTGGTGGCACTGTTTAAGGAGGCTTAGGAGGTACAGACTTGCTGGAGAAAGTGCATCACTGGGGAGTGGGCTTTGAGGTTTCAAAACCATGAGTCATTCCCAGTTCACTCTCTTCTTTCTGTCTGTGGTTTAAAATGTGATCTCTCTGCTCTCAGCTTCAAGCTCGACTCACCATGCCTACCTGTGATGGTGATGAACTCTTATCTCTCTAGAACCATAAGCCCCAAATAAACCCTTTCTTCTTTAAGTTGCCTTGGTCAAGGTGTTTTGTCACAGCAATAGAAAAGTAGCTAGTACACAAGTCTCAGCTCTCTTTTCTTTTTGTGTGTGTGTGTTTATGTGTTGGTATGCATGTGGGTGAACATACACACATGTGCATGTATGGGGGAAATCAGAGGATTATAGAAGGTGTCTTTCTTAATCACTCTTAACCTTACTTTTGAGACAGCATTTCTTATTGGGTCTGGAACTCACTGACTGACTTGCTCTTCCTGGTTCTGCCTCCCTAGCAATGGAATAGTAACTGTGTACTGCCACAGCCCATGTTTTACAGGGATGTTGATATGTTTCCAATAATACCTACCCACTCCTGAAATTGTGGATTGATTGGCATTAGACGATTGGGCTCCAGCATGCTCCATTACTGAGACAGGAAAGCAAAACTTCTTTCCAGAAAGAACAGCCTCCCAGGTTCATGCAGAAGAGTTATAAGAGTTACCTCCTCATCAGCATGCAACCCACACTGGCAGCCATCGGCCAAGCTGCAGTGCCAATGAATCAGAAGGCTGGGTCTCCACTTCCCAGAGATATGCTGGTGTCCACAAGGAATTCAGTGCATCTTGGAAACCTGTGGCCATTTGTTCTCAGGATTCTCAAAACAATTGGGGAAAAATACCAATGAATTACTAATGAGTCTTTCTTCTCTCCTTACACAAGCAAAAGTCACTCCTCGTTCTGAGATTCTCTGTTTCACTGGGCCCTAAGAAGTAGGCTCACCTTTCCTTGCCCCCACCCCGTCATTTGGAAAATGATGCTGTGTTTGGAATCTGGAAAATCCCTCAGGTTCATCTCATGCTTTCACATTTATTTCCCAGTCAGTGGTGCTATGTGGGGAGGCTGTGGACCCTTTATGAGACAGAGCCTGGCTAGTGGAATAGGTCACTATGGGTGGCTCATTGAAGGTTAGAATCTGGCCATGGCTCCTGTCATTCTCTTTATTTCCTGGTCCGCCATGCTGCAAACAGCTTCTGCCATATATTGTCACCACCATGACTTGAGCTACTGCATTATGCCTTCCCCACCATGATGAAACCAAACCCTCGGAAACCATGAGCGGAGATGAATCTTCCTTTCTGCCAGGCATTGCGGTCACAGGGGTGTAAAAGTAACTAATACAAACGGTCTCCCGATGACTGTGACTGTCACCAAATACAAGGGTGGCAATGCACACAGTGGAGAACACACTGCTCACATGTATGTGTGCTTGCATCCAATCTATATCTGTGCATGGGTATCAGTATAAGCCTCTTCCCATGACACCAACCATTAGTGAATTATGAAGATTAGCAGTGAGGACAGCTTGCTCAGCAAGGCTGTTCCATGACTGCACTTACCTGGAGAAGCTGAGGGATTCCTGTTACTTTTGGGTCATCAGAGAAGCCAGGAAGTTGACAGGAAATGGCCTCCCCTAGCTGACATCCCTCTTTCTTTCTCACTGCCAAGGAACTTCCTAGAACTGGAAAGTAAACTAGAGAGAAAGCTTGATCATCAGCTTCAGCACACTTAGCTGTTTATTACTTTGTTAAACATATGGGAAAAAAATGGCCCAGAGGAATGCACAGAACAACAGAAAACCTGCAGAAAACTGAGCAACACAACAGTGTTTCCAGACTTTTCAATGTACTTTCACTCTGTACTCTTGGGGAATTCTGATCCATGTTTAAATTTCACTACAGAAGCTGGGTACTAGTTTTCCCTACCTCCCTTGCAGCTAGACTAAAACCATGTGACCTCATCTCTATCAATCAGGTTGTATGCTCCAGGCATCATTTTGGAAGCTGGTACTGATAATCATGGGAGTATTTTTTTTCCATCATCAAGGGTAGCGCACGCGTGCGAGAGAAGGGCTAGGACAGTGCTCAGACTTTGGCATCACACGATCTTGGAGCCCACCACAAGAACAGCAACCTCTCCAATTCGCCTATGTCTGAGTGTGGGGAACCTCCTTGATGTAAACTCAGAGACTGCACCAGTATCTATTGCTGTTGTAACAAAGAGCAGCAAGCTTCATGACTTGAAGCATCAAACACGGTTCTCTCACTGTTGCTCAATATCATGGTGTTAGCCCCATGAGGCTCCAAGAGTTTCTGGTGGCCACCAGCATTCCTTGATTTGTGGTTTCCTTACTCCCATCTCTGCCCCTGTATCCTTACTGTCTTTTATTCTGTGTCAAATAGTCCATCTCTCTCATCTTTTTGTTTTCTTTGTGATAGGATATCACTACACAGTGCACACCAATAAAGGCTCAAACCCATGGTCACCTGCCTTGTACCCTTTCATTTTTAAATGTTTTAAATCTTTCTGTCTCCCCCCTCTCTCTCTTATGTTTATTATGTGTTTGCGTGTTTGTGAACATGTGCCATCATTTGCACGTGGAGGTGATAGGACAGCTTGCAGGAGTCAATTGAGTCTTTTTCTCTTCCTTCCTTCCTTCCTTCCTTCCTTCCTTCCTTCCTTCCTTCCTTCCTTCCTTTCTTTTTTTTTTTTTTTGCACCATGTGGTCCCTAGGGCTTGAACTCATGGCATCAGCTTGGTGGCATGCACGTTCACACACTGAGTCATCTGTCCAGCCCTGCCTCAGCCTCTTGAGTGCTTGGATTTTGAGTATGCATCACTATGTCAGCTTCCATCTCATCTTTACAAGGATGCTTGTTTGATTTAGTGCTGGCTTGGAAAGTCCAGGATGGCTTTCCCCACCACACGTCCTTCACTCCACTGTATCTGTAAGAACCTGTTTTTCTGAATAATGTTAAAAATACCAAATTTTAGGCATTAAACCTGGGTTTCTTTGGAGACACCTTAACCAATTACTCCTCCTCCAAGAAATCCTGTGGGCTCACTGACAGCTCCTTGTTCATTTCTTCCCAGTTGCTACCAGGCAAAATTTGCTTCTGGGTTTTATAACTAAAAGCCTGACAATAAGCATCACCCAGTCTGTACTCCTTGTCCCTGAAAGGAAGCAGCCAACTACAATGCAGCCCTGCTGGGAGTCCAAACCTTGATGTTGGTTTCCATAGACACAGATGACTCCCACTTCCCATTGCTCATTGTGACCCCTGCTGCTCATAGGACATTGCCACCCATGCCATCAGTTGTGTGTGAGACAGTTTCCTGTAGGTCAAAGCATGTCTTCTTGCCCAAAGAGGTTGCTACAAGGACCCCACTGCAGAGTGAGGAGGAAGGTCGGCAGGGCGGTCAGCCTCAGGACATCAACTATTTATGAATTTGTTAAAAAATAAAAGCCAGTTCAAACTCACCCGCAGGAACCTTCAAAAAAGGCACAAGCCCTTAGGATGCCTCTGAGAGAACAGTGGTGCCCTTTAACTGCCCCTCCCTCCAGCGCCCCTTGGCACTGTCTTCTCTGTGAGTTCCAGGCTAATTAGAGAGTGGATTCTTTCTAGAGGGACCATTGCATTCATGCTTGTATCAGTGGCAATTACACAATCATGAGACTGGGTGAAGTGGTTGCACACTGTTCTCAAGATCCAGAGGAGGCAGGAGTGGGGGAATGTCAGTAAAGTGCACACCATTCAAGCACGAGGACCTGAGTTTGGTCCCCAGAAACCACTAAAATCTAGGCATGGTGGGGCACATTTGTCAACCCAGTGCTGGGGAGGAGGAGTCAGGTGGATCCCTGGGACTTGTTTGGTACTACTGCCGATGAGTTGTGTGTCTTTGAGGACTTCATGCACCTCCTCTCTACATTTTCCCATCCCTCAAGGATGCTACTGCTTCCCCTGTTTGTCACTGGATAAGGAATGGTTCTTACCTCCATGCTTGTAAATATGTGACATCTTAAGTTCCTTTGCCCCTGCTTTCCCCTCATCTCCAAACAATGCTATCTGGAACTCCGTTGCATTTGGGAGCTTTACCTCTTATCCCTTCTGGTTCCCGGAGTGTCCGATGCATGAAAGGTGTACCTTGAATGTGTGTAAAGCTTCATTCTTTTGATAGTTGTGGTCTGTGTTTAATGGGCCATAAAGGACTGACATTTGATGAACCATCCCAGACATGGCACCAAGTGCTTTTTGGCTCTATTCTACACGCAGTGGAAGCAATACTAAGATGATCTGTACCAGCTGCCTGAATTTTACAAAGTTGCTCCTTTGAAAATCTCACCTGTTCTTATGAGCCAAGAAGTCCTGGGCATCATAAGGCTGCCACTTTCTATCTGCTCCACACCGTCCCCTTTAGGTGAGAATAGCATCAACACATCAATACCAATGGTTATGAGCAGGCAGTGAACAAGTCCCTATAGGAACAGATGTGGCTGAACCCACCAATGATCTTTGCTGCACTTGCTCTCCCTAGAAATTTACTGGAAATGGTCCTTAGCTTTGACTTTTTCCTTTAGTTTGTTACTTTTTAACACTCATCTTTGAGTTCCTAGGAGCAAGGTAGTCAAATCGGAATTTCAAGGCCAGTTCTGGGTTCTACATCACTTTTCCTTTACAGCTTAGGGTCCAAGGATGCTGTGGGTTCAGAGTAAAGGCTTTAGTGAGGAGGAGAATGAGGATAAATTTACTAAATTATCTTTGGATGGGTTTAAAAAATGACTCCACCACATATCAACTCAGTGTCCCTGCTGGGTCCCCATCTTCTAAAGCCCAAGTTCTATCATCTATAGAATGGAGAGTATACAAATATCTATCTCCTCAGGGCAGTTAAGGTTAAATTAAATAATGTGTATAAGGGTAAGTACAAGACAATAGCTTATTTGCTAAGGTATAGGATGCTTCTGGTAGCTCAATCAGCCAATACTGTTTTTGTTTGTTTGTTTGTTTTTAATAAATCTGCTATGTCTACCAGGTCCTTTGCAGGGAGGGAATATTTGGTTGCTGCTAAGAGAGTGGGGTCTTGAAAGAGGCCTCCTAAGATCTCAGAGGAATAAGACTGTGGTTGAGAATATTCGTGGAGACCAGTGAGAGAGCAGGAGTGAGGACCGTAAGGAAGACATGTCATCATGGGACTCTGGCAACCCTTTCACCTGTGAATTCTACATGGAATGCATTTGCATGCACACTGCATAGAGGGAAAGGGAGACATTGGTGGGAAGGAGAGAATTCCAGGCTAGAAAGACTGGCAGGCTGGAGTACCACAGCATTGCCAGGACAGCCAGAGCTAGGTACCAGTGGTGCTACCGATGGTACTGGTGAGTTATAAGGCCCGAAGGCGGTTAATTAATTATCCTGCCCTCAAGTTTCCCCAAAATTTCTAATTTTCATTGTCAACTTTCACATAGTAGACATAGTACATATTTTCCATGAAAACAACCCCCAAAGAGAATGCAGAATAAAGCTACATAAAGAAATTATGGAAATTTCAGTCTTTTGATACTCAATTCTTCCCAGGAGATGATCGCTGGTATTGTCTGGCATGGAGTCTTTATCTGAACATCTACATGCATAGATATTTTTCTATCATAGATAAATGGAATCAGGGTGTACGCATTCTTATGCAATTTCCTTTTTCTTATTCTAACCCCATGTTTCTCAGCGATCTTTCCATAGCACTCCATAGAGGTATGTCTCGCTTTTGTAATGGCTTCTACTCCCGCATAGTATGGATGAAGTGTAATCTATTTAACTTTCCCATCATTAATGGACATTTATATCCATCTGAATTTTCCCTCCTCCTGTGATTCATGGGCTCCAGTGGCTCTGCTAATGTCAGGCTTTACAACGCTGCGGTATAAATGACCGCATTCCTCTCTCTCTGAATTTGTAAACGTCTTATCGAAAAACGACATGGGGGTGGACGTGTGAATTTTACAAATGTCATGTGCACAGCCTCAGCAGTGCTGGTCCTCTGAGGGCAGAGGCTGCTTCCCCATGGTTTCTGGGTCCAGAAGAGAAGTTCCCTTGTTCATCTCTGAGTCTCCCCTGCCTCCTTCCCTCTTCTTCCAGGCATATAAGGTGCCTGCTACGTTCGTAACACTACATCCTGTTATTTGACCCCACAGCCATATCCAGTTACAAATTGAGTCTCTTTTAATTTTACATGAGGTTTGGCTAAATCCTTAAATTGTATTGCATATTGATTCTGCGATCACTTTGTGTTGGGGGGAGTGTGTGTGTGTGTGATTTAAAAATAATGAATGGCCCGTTTTCATGCCTGGAGTAAATGTAAGCAAAAATAATTCAGCATACCTTATCTTTAGGCTGGAATATGGACAGCATCCTCTGCTTTTGGAAGGAACTGTGAACCATGCCCTGCCACCTCTGGAATTCCTATCATATGGACTGTTCCTTGGGAATTTTAGGGACCTTAGGCTCCTGAGCTGGACTCTGGGTCTAGTGAACCTGAGCATCACATCCTCCTGGCTGGAGGCATCGGCTCAGGGCAGATCAGCCATTGTGGTTTGGATCTCAAAATGTGCTCCCACTTCCAAGGCTCACACGTTGAAGGCTTGGTCCCCAGTGCAATGCTAAGAAGGTAGGGAAACATGACGGGATCATGAGGGCTGTGCCTCACCCATCCATCTGCCAGCAATAGAATGAGCTAGGGAGGCACTGAATCCATGGAGATGGGGATGGGATTGGAAGTGAGTCGCTGCAGGTGAACCTCGAAGAAAGAATCTGTTCTTTTAAGAACTTGTTTATTGTTTTTTAAATAATTATTTTATTTTCAAAATGATAGCAAAATTACACTATTATCCTTCCCTTTCCTCCTAGATCTTCCATGAAACGCTATTAATATCTTTCAAATTTATCACCTCTTTTTTGGTTAATTTTACACACACACACACCCCTAAATATATAATACAACCTGCGTAGTCTGTGTAATTTTACTTGTGTGTGTAGTTTCAGGACTCACCATTTGACACTGGATAGCAAGAAGATGTGCTCTTTCCTGGGAAAGACCATTTCTCCCACCCTCAACATTCCATAACGACCTGTAGTTCAATGTCTAGGGCTGGGGTCTCCTGGGCTTTCCCCCATCTATGTTGGTATGTCTATTATTGCTTGACCTGTCCATCTCATGTTTAGGTAGTCATGCTGGTGGTACTTCTGGCATTACTAAGAAACAGTCTCATAGCAAACTCCCTGATCTGGTTCTTATAATCTCTCAGCCCCATCGTCTCCAACAATCCTTGAGCCGTAGGTGGAGTTCTGTTGAAGATGTATTAGTTGGGACTGTGTGTCTAGTTTGAACCTTTTTCCCCTTTGTGACCACCATTATATGAGGAATCCTGCTCACTTCTCCCCCATGCCACCATGATATCCTGTCTTACCACAGGCTCACAACAATGGAACCAAGGGATTGTGGACTGACACCTCTGAAGCCATGAACCAAAGGGACAAACAGGTTACCCCAACTGGGCAACAGAGTCCTTCTAGAGAATGAAGATTAAGAATGAGGTGTTCCATTGGTGGTTCAGAGCTTGTGGGAGTGGCCAATCAATGACTGGCTTAACTCGATGAAAGAAATAAAAAGGTGTTCTTGGCCGGTGAAAAGCAAGTACACTGTGTGTCTACAGCTGGAGGGGATGAAGCCAGACTAAGATGATGACATCCATGCCTGTGGAAAGGAGATCGCAGGGCCACTGAAAAATATTGGAAGCCACCCTCTTGTATCTGAGACACCCATCACACACTCCATACATCTTATTTCCCCCCTCCTCAAGGTATTATTATAACACATCCTGTTAGTTCTTAAACATTGCTGTGTGGCTTTCCCTGGGAAGGCGTGAATCAGTGTCTTACTTCCCCACTACATGGCACCAACAACGAACCAATGCAAGCGTTCCATCCAAGCCCAGCTTGGGGAACCAGTGAGTCTTTTAGGCTTACTAACAGGAACATGGGTGATGACTGCCTGTGGCTGCACAGATGAAGTCCCTCCCCCCCTTCAGTGACCCTTCCATGCTCCGTTCACTGGAGCAGCCCCCAAAGTCACATGCATTTCAGAATGGTAGATGGCTGTCAGGAAGGAGCCAGGGTAGTGGCTAGATTCTCAGGTGAGGGTTGGATAACCCTCTGTACCTTATCCTTCTCTAAGGAGGTCTCAGAAGGCCCCATCTTGAGTATGTTCTGCAGCTGCAAAGCTGCTTTGATGAACTCAGTAATGGCTGCTCGGCTCAGAGTACAGCGTCCCACCACAATTCCGAGGGTTCCTGGAGCAGTCACAGTCACAGAGGGATCACCCAGAGTCTGGAGGGATCTTGAAGGCGGTCCTTCAAAAAACACAAAGGGATAAAAGCCATCCAGGCTGTTCTTTCAGTATGGCCAGGCCTGCAACTGCCTCACTAACAAAGTTTGTGGACCATTCTAGAAGTATCCAGGTAGATGCATGTTGGGAAGCAAAGGCCAGCCTTCTGAAGAAGTTGCCCCTCCTTCCAGCACCCTGTGCTGTTTGAGAGACTGGGTGACCGAGAAGGAAGGAAAACAACCTAAAATGGAAATAGATACTATGCGCCACAATCTCATTAATGTCTAAAATTAGATTAACATAATTAAAAATTTAAAAGCTAGATTAAAGTGTGTCCGCCCGGATGGAGCTGCTGAGTAATTCTGGGCTCTCTCTGCCTTTTCCTTAACGGTTTGTGCTAATGGGCATTTCAAAGACTTCTGGGTTACACGTCATTGTTTGTGATTTTTTTTAAAGTATCATGAAACACAGCCAGTTGGCCCTTTTTGAGAGACAGTTCTGACAGGAAGGCCACCATGACTCTCTAGAACGTCCATGCTTGCTGAATCATCGGCTCTCTGCTCTATTGACACATAGGTCCTTTGTAATGAAACATTAAGGAGGCTTCCTGGATCCACAGAAAGTAGGTGTACAAATGTGTGTCTTTTCCATGAGCGGCTTATGTTATTGAAATTCCCATTGTATAAAACCAGAGGTTCAGAGACATATAAGAATTAGTTCAAAGTCACATAGTTAATCAATGGAAGGGCTGAGGTACTAATTCTGCTCTCTTTTGCCTCCAAACATCTATGAACCTTTTCAAGGTGTCTGTGAAGAATTAACTATCCTTGAGTTCCATTTAAAGGTGCTGTGTGCATCATTAAAGGAAACCATAAAAGTGGGGCAACCTGAAGAACAGGAAGTAGTCTGCCAGCTATGAGGAAACTGGCATCAATAGCTAGAATTAAAAAAAAAACTGTAGAAAGTAAAGGCTAAGAGCCCCAATCTTCTACGCTGTATTGGCCAATGAAGTGAATAAACAGTTATTGAAAACGGAAATGCGTGTGGTCTGTAAATACTTGGGAAAAGTGTCCAACATCCTTAGCTTTCAGGGAGATGCAGATTAGAACTGAGATTCCAGCTCCCCTCAGAGAGCAAGGCTATTGTCAAGAAAAGAGATAACAGAAATGCTGGCAAGCATGTGGAGAAATGACAAGACTTACTGTTGGTGGAGTGTTGGCTAGGGTGGAGGAAATCAGTGTGAAGGTTCCTCAAACACTGACAACAGAACCATGTGACCCAACTATACAACACCTGGGCATATACCTACAGGACTCTATGTCAGCTTACCAAGAGATACTTGCACGTGGTGCTTATTGCTGCACTGTTCACAACAGCCAAGGTGGGGAGGCAGCCTAGATTTCTATCAACAGATGGATGGGTAAAGAAAGCATAATGCATGTCTTGTTAGGGTTTCTGTTGCTGTAAAGAGATGCCATGACCATGGCAACTCTTATAAAGAACATTTAATTGGAGGGTTTACTTTTTCAGAGGTTTAGTCCATTATCTTGCTGTGACATGGTGGCAGGCAGGCAGATGTGCTGGAAAAGGAGCTGAGCATCCTTATATCTTATCTCATTGGCAACAGGAAGTGGTCTGAGATACTCGGTGTGCCTTGAGCACATATGAGACCTCAAAGCTTGTCTCCACAGTGACACACTTCCTCTAACAAGGCCACACCTATTCCAACAAAGCTATATGTCCCAATATTGCCACTCCCTTTGAGGGCCATTTTCTTTTAAACCACCACATTCTACTCCCTAACCCCCAAAGGCTTGCAGCCATATCATACTGAATGCAAAAATACATTCAGTCCAACACCAAAAGTCCCCATAGTTGATGAAAAAGTCTCAAATTTATTTAAATGCCTAAAGTTCAAAGTCTCTTCTGAGATTCATGCAATCTCTTGAATGTAATTCCCTGTAAAATCAAAATCAAAATCACCTACTTCCAACGTATAATGGCACAGGTTATGCAGTACTATTCCAAAACATGGAGAAGGGAGCATAGTAGGAAATACTGGACCAAAGCAAGACCAAACACCAGCTGGGCAAACTCCAAACTCTGCATCTTTTTGTCTGATGTCAAACTCTCTTTAGATGTTCAACTCCTTTCATCTTTGCTGGCTGTAACGCACTTCTTTCTCTTGGGCTGGCTCCATTCTTCTGCTTTTGATGGTTTCCATCACTGCCTAAGCTTGGTTTTCCTGACACTGGATCTCTAGACCAGGCTGGCCTCGAACTCAAGAGATCTCCCAGCCTCTGCTTTCCTAGTGTTGGGATTAAAGGCTCTAAGCTTTTCTTTAATTCCTTCTCACAAATTGGAAATTCGGCTGGTGGGATCTTGCCCTGAAGTTACCACTCCCTTATTCTGTTTATTAATCCATTTATGACCTTTCAACACAGGACTTGGCTCCATTCCACTTTCTGGTGCTCCTTTTCTCCTCAAATTGTTTTCCTTGCCCAGTTTGCTCCTTTTCATTGTAAATCTTCATGAGCATGAACACTAGTAACCACATGACAGAGTCTATACTAGGAAGTTTAGATATTTCCTCTACCAGTGGAATTCATCCGAATCTCTTAACTTTAGCCTCAGGCAGACGCTTCAGACAAGGGCAAAAATGAGTCACTTTTGTCACCAAAATATCACAAGAAAGATCACTAGGCAACATACTAAAATTCTTCTCTGAAACCTCTTGAGCTGTTTCACCATAGTTCATCTCATTCTCGGCACAATGGTCTTCCATCCTCCTACTAATATGGCCCCTTAAACAGTGCTTAAAGTATTCCACTGCTTTCCTAACCTAAAGTACCAAAGTCTAATTCCTCCAAACAAAGACATTGTTAGGCCTATCACAACAGTACCTCCATTCCTGGTACCAACTTCTGTCTTAGTTAGGGTTTCTGTTGCTGCAATGAGACACCATGACCATGGCAATGACATGGTAGCATTAAGGCAGACATGGTGCTGGAGAAGGAGCTGGGAGTCCTTACATCTTGACCCACAGGCAACATGAAGTGGTCTGAGATACTGGGTGTGGCTTGAGCATATATGAGACCTCAAAGCCCACCTCCACAGGGACACATTTCCTCCAGTTAGGCCACTCCCACTCTAACAAAGCCATGCCTCCCAATAGTGCTTTCTTTGTGGGCCATTTTCTTTCAAACTACCTCAGTGTGTGTGTACACAGGAGCTGTATGCAACAGTAAAGAAAAATGAAATCATGACAGGGAAGGACATTGATGCAGGTGAAGGGTCTTAGGAAGGATATTGCCACTGGGCTGCAAACTGGCAGCCTGCCCTACCCCAGCCTAAATACAGAGGTTCAGTAGCTCCACAGCATGGAACTGGAAATGTAATCACCAAGTGAAATAAGCCAAACTTAGAAAGGTAAACAGTACATGTTTTCTCTTACATGTGGCTTCTAGGTTTAAACTTAAGTGTGCATGCTTATGTGTACAAGTGTGTGCATGTGTGTGTGTGTGTGTGTGTGTGTGTGTAGACATGTAGAAGTAGAAGGAAGAAGACAGCACCAAGAGAAAGTGTGACAGCAGACACAGGATTGAAGAGTTCCTGTCCCTTTGATTTTGCTCCTTCCCTTCCATTGCCGTCATTTACTCTGTATTAGAGAAGAATTGGGCTGAGGGATGTGTTTCCTCACCAGAGTCACGGGCCCTTATTAACCCAGCTCTAATTCTGGTCCTGGAGCCAGGAAGTCTGTCCTCAGACACCAGGAGATTAGCTTCCCCAGGGTGAGTATTATCTGTGACATCCCTGGCTGCCAACGCAGCTCTTGTCCTGGACTCGGGGAGGCTGTCCTTGCTCAGGGTGACACAAGAAGCCTAAGTGGAGTGGGGGCTTCCTGGGGTAAGGCTCTCTCATAGGCGGTCATTCTCGGGGTGGGGGGGAGCTGGCACCCACAGCCTGGCAAGCTTTTCTCCTGGGTCCTCTGTGACTCACCTGAGCTTCGCCTGCCACACTATGGAAGGACACACTATGGAAGGTGTCTTAGGAAAAATGCCATTACTACAAAGCACAGGCTGGAATCCACACCCAGATAAAGCCTGAAGGCTCCAGCTGCTATGTTTATGTCAGATGTGCTGATTGCAGGAACCTAGGAAGACAGCTCGGGCAGTGAACTGCTTGCTGTCCAAACAGGAGGACCTAATGTGGATTCCAAGCCAAAGGGGCAGAATACGCCTCTCATGCCAGTACTGGGGTGCAGAAACAGAAAGTTTTAGAAAATTGACTGTTTCTTGCCAGCCTAGAGAGATTGATGAACTCTGACTTCAGTGAGAGATCCTGTTTCAAAAAACTAAGATGAAGGGTTGGAGAGACGGCTCAATGGTTAAGAGTGACTTCTACTCTTAGAGAGGACCTGAGTTTGGATCCTGGTGCACACATCAGGTGGCTTCTAACCCGCAACTCTAGCTCAGGGAATCTGACAATCTCTTCTGGCCTCCCTAGACACTCCCACAGTGGAATAAACACACACACAAAATAAAAACAAACAAATGAAAAAGCAGTTGGAGAGACGGCTCAGTAGTTAACAGCACTTGCTACTCTTTCAGAGGACTCAAGTTTGATTTCAAGGACTCACATGGCTGCTCACAGCCATTCATAGCTCTAGCTTCAGAAGCTCTAATGTCTTCTTCTCACCTCCACAAGCAATAGACACACATGTGGTGCACAAATATACACACAAACAATCATTAAATAGTCTCTTAAACATTTTAAAAATAGATAAGGTGGAGAGTGATTGAGAAAGACACCCAACATTGACATCTGGCCTCCACAGGCAGCACGCACACACACACGCATACACATACACACACACACACACACACACACACACGCTTGCTTGCAAGCACATGTACACACTCAAAGAAGTAGCCATTGAAGACCTACTATGTGCTAGTCCATCTTCTGGATGCTGAGACTGAGACAATAAACAGGCAATATTCTAGACGATGAGATGTTACAAATATGAGTAAATCATAAAGAATGGTTTAGCATCTCATTAATAAGCTATATAATCACATGACCAACGTGTTGAAAGCAGGTGTTCACAACAGTGGCCACAAGTGATCACAAGCACTGTCCATGAGAGCCCAGGAAATGGAGACAACTCAAATATTCACTAGCTAGCTAAGAGACCATGAAATATTATGTGACTGGAAAAGGAGTGATGTTGGCACAAGCACTGTAAGATGGGTGAACCGGAGAACAGTGTGCTAAGAGAAAGAAGCGAGTACAAAAGCCAAAGGTCATGCAGCGCCACTTGCGTGAAAATATCCAAAACAGGCAAATCTATGGAGACCAGAAGCAGACTGGGAGTTGTCAGGGAGTGGTTGCAAGATGGATTTGGGTTTTCTCAGAGTGTACAGATGTCTTGGAACTGGATAGAAGTGACGGCTGTGTAACATCAGGAGTAAAGTAAGGTGTACGAAATGCTCACTTGAAATGATTTTATGCCATATAAATTTCACCTCAACTGTAAAAAGACACAAACAAACCCAAAATTAAAAAGCACAGGCTTGTGGAATAACTGCACATAATAAGAACAGTTAGGATAAGAGAGCTCTGGTCAGGAACAAAGAAACAGTCAGGTAACACTGGTGAGAGGGTCAGAGTCTCCACAAAGGGGTGACACTGGGAGATGTCATGGATTCAATAAATAAATGACTGAAAGAACATCCCAGAGAAAGAATGAGCAAGAATAAAGGCTCCAAAGCAGGAAGGAGCTGGCGGCCATTGTAGTGCTGAGAGTTACACTGGATGTGGCAAGAAGCTGGCAGCAACCAGACCCCCAGGAACTCATTTGGTGGCCTTATGTCTTGACCTAACTTTAGAGGAAAGAAACAGAAAGTGTAATCAGGTTGTATACACTGATGCTCAGTTTTGGAAATGGAGATCAAAGCCAGACCTGGTGGCTCCTGCTTTAATTCCAGCACTTCTGAGACTGAGATAGGAGGATGGTCATGAGTCAGAGGACAGCCTGGGCTATAGTATGAGACCCTGTCTCTTTAAATCTCCCCTGAAAGTAAAACACAGATGTGAGACTCACCTAACATAAAACCACATATTTTGAGGTTTTATGAGCTTGGCACTGTTTAAACACGTCTCCCCAATTCCTGGACATTTTCACCATCATAGAAAGAAACCCTGTATCCAGCAAGAAGCTCTCCCTGGACCCTACCTCCTCATCTGCTTGCCTTCCTTCTTTCTTTCCTTCCTTCCTTCCTTCCTCCCTTCCTTCCTTCCTTCCTTCCTTCCTTCCTTCCTTCCTTCCTTCCTTCCTCCCTCCCTCCCTCCCTCCCTCCCTTCCTCCTTCCCTCCCTCCCTCCCTTCCTTTTTCCCTCATACCTTCCCTCCCTGTCCCATTACTTTCTGGATTTTCCAGTTTTTGGTGTTTTTTTTTTTTTAATATGAATAGAACCATTCTACACACGTCCTTTTAGTGTTTTTGTTTGGTTTACCCGCAGTGTGCTCCTTTTTATGACTGAATACTATTCTATTGCATAGATACGCTACATCCTCTGTATTCATCCATCTGAATACTATTCTATTGCATAGATACGCTACATCCTCTGTATTCATCCATCTGGCGATAAACTTTAGGTCCCCCTTCAGCCTTTGTAACACTAGGGGTGTATTGTGAGGGTTTCTTTGAACCTATTTCCATTTACTTCTGCTATTTACTTGGGATGGAAGTTACGTGTTTCTGAGGTAAATCTATGTTTATACAACTGATTGCCCATTAGTGCCTGCTCTAAGAGAGACTTTTTGTATTGAGAACAGGCTGGGACTGAACTGGGGTGATGGCTCAGCAGTAAAAGGTGCTCACTGCCTTTCCAGAGGACCCGAGTTCCATTCCCACCAGCCAATGGCTCACAGCCACCTGTAACCCTGGCTCCAGGGCATCTGATGCCCTTTGGCCTCCTCAAGAACCTGTATACACATGTGCACACATATATACACACTTATAAAAAGAGACAAGACATTGAAAGAGCAGGCAGCCAGCCCAGAGGCTGCTGCCATTGTCCAGGAGGAGGCAGTGGTGGCTGGCACTCCAACATGTCCAGTAGGCAATTATGCATCAAACCAATCTTCTAGGCTACTCAGATCTATTTTCTTTGGAAATTGACAATGACATACACTAGGAAATGAACATAAGATCTGCAGTTCTGTCACTCAGTGCCAAGTCCCTTACTGATCTGCTGTGTGTCCTTTCTGTCACTGGAAATGACACAGTCGGGGGTTTCTGTGTGGGTGGGATCATAATTGTCCTGGTTGCTTTCTTGCTTGACCATCCGGAGAGAGTGGCTTAGGTGTTCACGGCTGGGACACAGCTGGAACAAGGCACCACAAGCCAGTTTCAGAGGATAGAAGTCACAATCAAGTCGCTGGTAGGCCAGAGTGCCTGGGGCCTGGTGCACCACAGCGGCTCATACCATCTGCTGAGCTGCGCGCATGCCATGGGGTTGAAAGCTCCACTGTTGGACCCTGTAATCCAGAGAGTATGTCTTCCCACTGTACCCTGCAGATTGTCACCACCCAATGATGACAGTGATTCATTGAATCATTGAACCCAAGTGATTCAGACATGATTAGGCCACCCCAGACTAGAAACCTTACATAGTTCTACACTATCAGAATGAGGGGAGCCTTGTTGGGTCCTTCCTGTTGGTTATTGATGGTCCTATTTCTCAGTTTGTGGCTGCATAGTTACAGTCTCTGTCACTGTCACGTGACCTCCATGCTATGTCTCCTTTTTAGGTCTGCTCCTTCTACAAAGGACTCCTTGGTGACCAAACAAGACATCAACCTGGGGTGTTGGGGATATTCTCTCTCTCTCTCTCTCTCTGTCTTTCTCTCTCTCTCTTTCTCTCTCTTGCTTTCACACACACACACATGAGTTTATAGAGCTTATCAAAGACATACAATTTGGCCCATTTATTTCTAATTGACGATACAGAGTATTTCCTGCTATGGGTGGACAAGTGTCCTGGGATCCAACTCTCAGGCATATGTGCCAGCTCCAGGGGACCTCACAGCAAATATGTTGTCTGCTCACGTATGCCTGGTGGGTAAAGACCTGGACACTGGGTACTTCCTAAGGTCCCTAGAGTGCCCACTCTTAGCCAGCAGCTATTGATGAAGAAGGCGGGAGACCCAACTTCAGTCCTTTAAAAAAAAATTAGGTCAGGAGTCACAGGGGAAGCTTTTGGCCTTGTGTTGTTCCTGTTCGTCCAGGTCCGACCACTCTCTGGAATACAACCCATCAGTTACTCAGCTGGAGGCAGAAAAGCTTCTCTTCAAACCACTTCATGAGCTCAGGCAAAGGTTGGCCAAGTTCAGTTTCCCTAAGTTGTTTTTTTGTCTCAAAGACTGGCTTGTGACTGGCTCAAAGGTTGAGATTTCAGAGCCTTCTTTTCTGAGCTGCGTTAGAAGTTTATTTAGACTCACACATGAGCCAGAGGAGTTTTCTTACACACACCCTCACTAGGTCATCCACGTCCCTCAAAGGAGGGCAGGGTCCTGCTAAATGAGTCCCCTGGGACTCCCGGCTTATCCAGACCTAGTCAGCTCATAGCCTGTCCACCAAAGCAGGGAGTCTGGCTCCAAGGTATGCCCTACTTAATCACCTTCTAAAGCCTAGGAGGGCATGATTGCCTTCCATTCTAGAAAGGAACCAACTAGCCCTTAGGAAACATGCTTCTGCCCCAGCCATATATAACTAGAGGTGACCTGGGCTGGAACTCAGGCCATCAGGATCCTGTTCACATTGGAAACAAAAAGCTGCTGGTGTTGTGTGAAGATCCCTCCCTGGTTGCTGGGTCTATTTCATGACCTCATTTGGCTCCACAATGGTAGCCTGTCTTCACACAAAAAGTGAGCAGGAAGAGTTGGGTGTGGATTTGCACACCTGTAACCCCAGGGTTTGGGAGACTGAGACAAGAGGATCAAGAGTTGCAGGCAAGTCTAGGATACACAGTGAGACCCTGTCTCAGAAAACAAAACAAAACAAGGGGCTGGCAAGGTGGCTCAGCAGTTGACATGCTTTCCCTGCATGCGTGAAGACCTAGCACAGGTGGGTGTGGCGGCTCGCCTGTAATTCCAGACTCAGAAGGTGGAGTCGGACAATTCCCCAGAACAAACTAGGTAGCAAAACTATCCATATTGGTATGCTTTGGGTTCAGCTGAGAGACCTGCCTCATTGAGTAATACGGAAGCGGTTGTGGATGAGTCCTGACATCTGTGTTAGCGCTCCTCTTTCAGACACACCAACTGGTGTGCTCACCCAACCACAAGTGTGCCCCCCCACGCACACGTGGGGGAGGGGCACAAATGACTGGGACGTGCACACCCTTAGAATGTTGTCCTTGCGCCAGTATTTAGAGTTAGGTACTTATGCCAAGAAGAGAGACAGTAAGGGTTTCCTGGCCAAAGAATAGACACAAAAGCTTTGGCAGGATGGTACAGTAGTCTACAGACCCCTGACAATGTTTCATTTTTGGAGGAAGACAGAAGTATACAGCATTGTGAGCAAGTCATCTGTCAGGGTGTTAGTTACACCATTCCTCAAAAGAAGGTGTAAGGTCTTTGGGACCCAGACATAAGCCCAAACCAGCACTCAATTACTTACTACCCTTTCTCTCTCTCTCTCTCTCTCTCTCTCTCTCTCTCTCTCTCTCTCTCTCTCTCTCTCTGTTGACATATAGATCAGGGACAAATTGTGGTATAGTTTCTCAGAATCTGTTCACCTTGTGTTTTGAGCGGGTTCTCTCACTGGCTTCAGGTTTCCAGTTTGGCTGAGCTTGCTGGCCATTGAGCCCAAGATTCTGCCTATCTTTTTCCCTAGAGCTAGCATGGCTGGGTTTTTTGCAGGGTCTGGGGAGCAAACAAAGCAAGTTGTCTTAGGGTTTCTGTTGCTGTGAAGAGACACCATGACCACAGCAACTCTTATAAAGGAAAACATTTGTTGGGGTAGAGTACATTTTCAGAGGTGGGACATGGAGGCATGCAGGCAGATATGGTGCTGGAGAAGGAGCTGAGAGTTCTGTATCTTGACTGGCAGGCTACGGGAATTGGTCTAAGACAGTGGGAGTGGCATGAGCATATATGAGACCTCAAAGCCCACCCCACGGTGACACTTCCTCCAACAACGCCACACCTATTGCAACAAAGCCACACCTCCTTGTAGTGCCACTCCCTATGAGCTTATGGGGGTCATTCGCATTCAAATTACCACATACGTGAATCACCTCCCCAGTTCTCAACTGTTGATATCTGCATGAGTATGACAGCCTTTCTAGAAATTGTGATGGGTTTTATGGAGCTTCTTGCTGTCAGCACACCAGAGAATAAGGAGTTTAGAGAGACCTCTGCATGTGCTCAGTAAGCCGGTGCTTAGAATGCTCTGAGTGAAGAACAGGCTATTGGGAAGAGGAAACTAGGGGAGGTATGTAGACATTGGTGCTCATCACGACAACATACCTCCAGTGTCACAGCACACCTAGGCTTCCCTCCCCTTGGCAAGTGCTTCTTCCAAACCTGCCTGCAGCCTGGTGAACTTGCTGGTTGTTTTGTACAGCCTCACACAAGCGAAGACGGTGTCTGATCCTGTTTTCCGTTCTTGAAGCATTGTTGGTGTCTGCCTCCCTGAAGAAGACATGCCCGTGGCTGTGGCTGCAAACTGGGACCTTGATCTCCCAATGCTTCTGTTCTCTCTAGTCACAGCCCTGACATCTGTCCTCCAAGTTTTGGCCCTGTGTCTTTGCCAGCATTTATGTCCCCTAAGTCTTTGCAGATCTGCACCGTTCTTGTCATTCCGGGGCTGCATTACCAAGAATCCTCTGCAGACTGCATACTTTGGAATGAGGACTAATATTGTCAACTTGACAGGACGCGGAATCACCCAGCAGCAAGACTCCAGGTAACCCATGGGTGATTATCTAGACTAGGTTAGCCTTCAGGTACAACTATGAAGGATTATCTAGTCTAGTTAGCCTCTAGGCACGTCTGTGAGGGTTTATCTTTTTTCAAATTTATTTATTTATCTATCTATTTATTTACTTACTTGCTTGTTTTTTTTTTACTTATTTATTTTACATCCTGGCCTCATTTCCCCCTCCTTTCTCTCCTCCCAGTCCCTCCCCCAACCTCCTTTCTACCTCCCTTCCATTTCTCCTCCATTTCTATTCAGAAAAGTGCAGGTCTCCTAAAGATATCAACAAAACATGGCATATCAAGTTGCAGTAACACCTTCCATGTATTAAAGAGTCCCAAAGCCAGCAAAAGAGTCAGAGACAGCCTCTGCTCTCACTGTTAGTTGTCCTACAAGAAGACCAAACTACACAACTGTCACATATATTCAGAGGGTCTAGGTCAGTCCCTTGCAGGCTCCCTGGTTGTCAGCTCAGTCTCTATGAGCCCCTATTAGGCCAGGTTAATCGGTTCTGTGAGTTTTCCTATGGTGTCCTTGACCCCTCCGGCTCTTACAACCCTTTCTCCACCTCTTCTATAGGATTTCCTGAACTCCGCCTAATGTTTGGATGTGCATCTCTGCATCTGTTTCCATCAGTTTCTGGACAGCACCTCTCTGATGACAACTGGGCTAGGCACCAATCTATTCACAGGGGATGGCCAGTTCAGGCTATGTATCCACCATTGCTACGAATCTTAGCTGGGATCATCCTTGTCGATTCCTGTGAGATTTCCTTGTACTGGGGTTTTAGCCGACCCTGAAATGTCCCCCCTTCCCATTAGTCTCTTTCAATACTCTCCCCACCCCATCTCTTCCACCTGATTGCTCATTTTCCACCCCCACTCGTCCTCACTCCACTCAACAAATCTTCTATTTTCTCTTCCCAGAGAGATCCGGGCGTATCCCCATGAACCCTCCTTGTTATCCAATCTCTCTGGTCTGTGGATTATACCATAGCTATCCTTTATTTAACAGCTAATATTCACTTATTACATGCTATGTTTGTCTTTCTTGGTCTGAGTTGCCTCACGCAGAATAATTTTTTCTAGTTCCATCCATTTTCCTTCAAATTTCCTTCTGTCCTTATTTTTAACAGCTGAGTAATATTTCATTGTACAAATTACCACATTTTCTTTATCCATTCCTCAGTTGAGGACTTCTAGGTAGCTTCCAAGTTCTGGGTATTACAAATAAAGCTGCTATGAACATAGTTGAGCAAGTGTCCTTGTAGTATAATTGCGCATCTTTTGGGTGTATGCCCAAGAGTGATATAGCTGGGTTTTGAGGTAGATTGATTCCAAGTTTCCTGAGAAACCACCACACTGACTTCCAAAGTGGCTGAACAAGTTTGCACTCCCACCAGCAATGGAGGAGTGTTCTCCTTACTCCACATCCTCTCCAACATGAGCTGTCCCTTGTGTTTTTGATGTCGGTCATTCTGACAGGTTTGAGATGAGATCTCAGGGTGTTTTTCATTTGCATTTCCCTGGTAGCTAAGGACGCCAAACAGGTCCTCAAGTGTTTCTCAGTCATTTGAGATTCTTCTGTCGAGATTCCTTTGTTTGGGGCTGTACCCCATTTTTAGGCTGGATTATTTGGTTTGTTGATATTTAGTTTCTTGAGTTCTTTATGTATTTTGAAAATTGGGTGTGAGGGATGATCTTAATCTGATTAATTGGAATGGTAAGATCACCATAAATGTGAGTGACATCAAACCTTAGACTGGTGTCTTTTAGACTGTACAAGGAGGAGAAAGTGAGCTGATTTCTGACTGTGAGTGCTATGTGGCAGGTTGTCTCCTGCATGGCTTTTCTGCCATGATGGGCTATGTCCTCACACTGTGATACAAACTAAACCACTCTTCCTGTAATTTGCTTTTGTCACATGTTTTGTCTTAGCAGCAAGAAATGAGCTGTTTTTTGCTTTTCTTTATTTCCTAGAGACCATGAAAATACAGTGCACCTTAGATGCCCATGTCTGGCTCACCCATTAGGATGGGAGTGCTTCTGAGAAGCATCTGAACACTTTAGGTCATGAATGGAGCATTTTTTGAGAAGGAAATAATATCTCAGTGAGTGGTTATCACCTCTAAGTTGAAGTGTACCAGTCTCCCAGCTTGCTCTCAAGAAAACGGGTCTAGCCAGCATCACCTTGCTTCTCACCCCACTTAGTGGTGAATGATGCTGCCTGCTGGTGAGGGCGATGCCAAGAGAGGCTTGTAATTAGTGTTCTGATTATTCAAATTGAAGCCATGATGGCTAACGGATGGTGTTCCCACAAAAACCTGCAGGAGAGCCAGGCCATTTGGCAGCCACTGTGTTCCCGAGGAAGCAGATCAATTTCCGTTTGATTTGTTTAAAAATAACAAATAAACAATGTGGATCTGCTTACAAGTTCGGTTCCTCCTCTGCTGAAACTTTGGGGGAAAGGAGGCAATTTGAAATTGCCAGTTAGGACAAGACAGGCAGATCACATTCACGGCTCAATCGGATTCCCCTATAATCACAGCTAATAACTGTATTTTTCTAGTACTAAGCAATTCCGTTATTTTAAAGCTGACCACAAAAGCCAGCTAGGAGATACTTGGGGGTCGGCCCCAGAGGAGGGCCTAGGAAATGTCACCGTGAAGTCTGTTTTTTCCACTTTCTTCTAATTTTATCCCTGCTGATAAAGGACCTGATCACCCCTGGAGGGAGGGGCTGGGGGGAGTTGGTGGAGATTAAGAAACTCAGAATCATCTTCCCTCTTTACCCCCCTGCACACTTTCCATTTAACACTGAAGAACCAAGCAGAGTTTCTTATAAGGTCAGAATACAGAGTGCCTCTCCACCTTGGTTCTTTCTTATTCTGGGCTCGGCTTGACCTCTGCGAGCCTCAGACTCCTAAATTCTCCAGGCACACCCCACTGCCATCACACCATGCTGAACTCACCCGTGTGGCTTGCATGGTCCCTCCCATCAGCCCACAGTCTGCTGTCCTCTACACTTCTCTCCTGTGTCTTATGAAAGGTCTAAGGTATGGACTCTGGCTCAAGAACGCCCCATTCGAATGGTAACCCCTCCATGTATCGGCTATGTGACTGCAGGCCAGCTGTTTAACCTCTCTAGGCTACCTTTGCCACATCCAAGACTCGAGGACAAGGGGAGTATTTGCCCTGTGACAGGGCTGCGATTGTATGTCCATTAGTATCTACACAGTGCAGGATTGGGTGGCGTCAGTGCGTGCCTAGCCCCGGCTTTTAGCATCACTCTTCTCCGGGGCTAGTTTCTCTGAACATACCATTTTATATTCTGAGATCATTCTTTCTGCTCCCTGTCCCTTATCCCTTTATCTTTTATTTTTAGCATAGATATCACAATTTCCGTGTATACTTTCCCAATATTGTATCTTGAGCTAGCCCCCTCCCCTTTCCTTGGGTCCTCTGTATTTTATTTGCTTGTCTGTCTTACGGAGAACCCCAGAGTTTCTCAGCTTCAACACCATTGACACCTGGGGCCAGATCATTCCCACTTGAGGACTGACAGGGGCACTGTGGGGTGCTGCATCACACACTCAGCTGATAACTCAGTGGGGGCCGGTAGTGTCCCTTCCACCCCTCAATTGAGATTGCTAAAACATGTCCTTAGACCTGCCCCGCGGGTATGAGATCTCTTCAGATTGAAACACTGACTAGACTAGCAGCTCTCAGAGGACAGGAGACACATCTGCCTCGCTCTGGGCATTCCTCTTCTCTAAACCAGCAAGATGTGTCAGACTGCATCGCGGAACAACATTTCAACAAAGAATTGTACAGACACGGGAGGCCCTGAAGACCTTCACGAAGTTGAAACACTCCCGTTCACAGTACCAGAGCCGTGGTGGTGCCGCAGTGCAGGACATGGCTCTCATCTTTGAGGTGACACTGGTGTCAACAGAACAACTATGCAGCCTGGGTGTCAAGTACAGGATGCACACAGTGTACCATATGTCCCTATGTGACACATGATGACAGTGGACACTGGGTAACTTGTTCATGCATTTTGACATTTAAGATGTTCCTGGGGCTGGAGGGATGGCTCTTTGGTTAAGCTGGCTTGCTGCACAATCATGACCAGAATAGTCCAGATTCCAGGATCCAGGGAACCATCTGGGTGACCTGCAAACACCATAACTCAGTTCTGAGGGATCTGGTGCCTTCTCCTGGCCTCTGTGCTCATATATAATCACAGACACACAGAAACACAGACACACACACACACACACATTCACAGAGAGAGTAAATAAATAAATATATAATAAATGAAGCAAATCTAAAAGATGCTACAAAGAGCACATTGCCTTTATCTGTGTGGAAGCTGAGTGTGAAGCAGTTTCATCTGCCACATTCCCTGCAAGTGCACACGTCATGGTGCTTGACTTGAAACTGCACCCTTCTCTATTTTGATCTCAGGCTTCATTTACTCTCACCGATTTCAGTTCCTTATGGTCCTAGACACAGCAGGTCTTGCCACTTGCATGCACACTATCTATACAGCCTGGGTGAGCAGGTGGCTATCCCATAGCAGTGTCTGTCTTAGTTACTGTTCTGTCACTATGAGGAGACACCATGACCAGGCAACTCTTATAAAAGAAAGTGTTTAATTGGGGGCTTGCTTACAGTTTTAGCAGGTTAGCCCAATAACCAAAGAGAAATCATACAGGCATAGTGTTGGAGCAGTAGCTGAGAGCTTTACCTCCAGACTCATAGGCACCAGGCAGAAATGAGAGAGAGAGAGAGAGAGAGAGAGAGAGAGAGAGAGAGAGAGAATAGGCCTAGCATGACTTTTAAAACCTCAGAGCCCACCCATTCTCCAAAAAGCCACACCTATTCCAATAAGGCCACACCTTCTAATCCTTCCCAAATAGTTTACCAACTTGGAACTAAGCATGCAAATATATGAGCCACTGGGGGTCATTCTCATTCAAACAATCACAGTGTCTAAGCATACTTTGTAATGTTTGCACAGTGCCAAAACTCTCCCAGTGACTCACTTCTTAGAATGGAGTCCTGGGCTAGAAAGATGACTCAGCAGGTAAAGCACTGACTGTTCTTCCAGAGGACCCAGGTTCAATCCCCAGCACCCACATGGCAGCTCTCAACTGTCTGTAACTGCAGTTACAGGGAATCTGACACCCTCATGCAGACACAGAACCCGCGTCCAGAAGCAGAAGGAAACATGCAGAGGTCCACAACTAACTACTGGGCCGAGCTCTGGGAGTACAGCTGTAGAAAGGGGGAGCGATAATATGAATAAAGGGGTCAACACTATGATGGGGAAACCGACAGAATCAGCTGACCCAAGCTAGTGGGAGCACACTGACTCCGGACTGGCAATGGGGAACCTGCATAGGACTAAACTAGGCCCACCTGCCCGTGACAATTGTGTGGCTTGGGCAGTATGTGGAGCCACTGGCAATGGCACCAGGATCGAACACTAATGCATGAACTGACTTTGTGGAGCCCACTCTTTATGGAGAGATACCTTGCTCAGCTCTGGTATGGAGGTAAGGTGAGGAAGGGGGCTTCATACTGCCTCAGTGAGGTGACGGGACAGTCTAAGTTGACTTCCCAGGGGAGGCCTTACCCTCTCTGAGGAGTGGATGGAAGGTGGGGTAGGGGGAAGATGGGGGGTGTGAGAGGCCAGGAGGGAGGGGAAACTGGGGTTGGTGTGTAAGAAAAAATTAAAAAGTATTGTAAATAAAAAGTATGAATCAATAATAATAATAATAACAACAACAACAATAATAATGGAGTCCACATTGCTGCACTTATTTGACCTTTTATGTCCACTTTGTGGATGCAATGAAATTCTGGCCTGAGCAATCAAGCACATCACAAGCTAACACTGAAGGAGCCGATTTCTCCTGCTTCATATGTGACTGGAGAGCCTGAGTCTGGTTCTGGGGAGATGGGCTACCCAGGAACTTCCTGTGTGTCAGAGACAGTTAGACCAGCATGACCTGGAGGGGTGTTGGGAAGCATCGCCTTCAAGTTGCTCCCTCGACCCAGGGAATGGGCATCTGGGAATGGCAATTCTACGTCTGAACAAGTTCTCGGGCTTCTGACTCACTCTGGAGCTGTTCTCTCTCCTGGCTTTTCTTGGAATTCACCAGAAATGCTTCTGAAGGACAGGGCACCTGGAAGATGAGGGTCTCCCCACCCAGCAGCATGAGGAACTCTGGTCTGAGGGAGACGGCCTTTGGCATGTGTGAGGGTTTGAATATGGCATATCCCCAATAGGTTCATCTGTCTGAATTTTTGTAAGGCTGTGGAACCTTCCAGACACAGGAACTAGGTGGAACAATGTGGTGATATTTTGTTTGTGCTTTAACCAATAAATCTTGCCTGAAGATCAGAGTGTGGAGCTACCCACACTAGTCAGCCATAGAGGTCAGGCAGTGGTGGCACACACCTTTAATCCCAGCACTTGGGAGACAAAGGCAGACGGATCTCTGAGTTCAAGGCTACCCTGGGCTACGCAAGAATCAATCAGTATAAAAGAGAAACAGAGCCAAGTGGTGGTGGCTCACACCTTTAATCCCAGCACTAGGGAGGCAGAGACAGGAAGTGATATGGCTGGGCAGAGAGGGGACTATAAGGCGGGAGGAGACAGGAGCTCAGGCTTCAGTCTGAGGTTTCACAGAGAAGGTCTTCAGTGTGAGGACTTGTAGAGACAGGATACCCATTCTGTCTGAGGATTTTGTAGAGGTCAGAACTAGTGGCTGGCTGCTCTGCTCCTCTGATCTTCCAGCATTTACCCCATGTCTGACTCCAGGTTTTTATTATTAAGACCAATTAGAATTCGTGCTACAGCATAAGTAGGAAGATGGGGTAGAGATAGAGTGGGGAAGGGAGTGTTCTCCCAGTGTCTCTGTTTCCTCAGATATATCAAACTATGCTGCAAACTCTGGCTGCACAGACAGAGCCTCAACCGCCATGCCTTCCCCACCATGTAACCAAAGTTGTCCTCCCTCCCTTAGACTGTTTCTTGCTGCGTATTTAGTCCTAGGGAGTTGATAGCATGAAAATACAATCATTATTAATATTTTATAAGTAAAAGGAGAAAAGGGATAGAAGTGTGTGTGTGTGTGTGTGTGTGTGAGAGAGAGAGAGAGAGAGAGAGAGAGAGAGAGAGAGAGAGAGAAAGAGAGAGAGAGAGCGCACAGGATAGTGACAGGGAACTCACCCTATGCCTGGGTTCCTCGGCACCTGATAGACATCAGTTTAACTTTACACTGACAGCAGCTCCAGTTCACACACCCAACCCGAGAAACCCTCTCTCTTCCCAGTTCCTTTATAACCACCTGAGTATGTGGTGTTTGGAGCTATTGCCGCCAGCTTATAGCCTAGTAATGACACCAGTTTATAATAATAAAATCAAAATGTATCAACCCTCTCATTTTCATCAGTGAGAGAAAGGATAAAGAAGCTAGAACATGTTATGTGGCCAGGTGAACAAATTGGAGGTGACACATCCCTTCAGTGAGAACCCCTGTGCATGAATATGGACTTGCTAGAGAACTCACCTACACACCACTTGTACTGAGTTTTCAAAAGTGTGTGTAGCTACTGTACATTGCTTAAGAGCATGAACACATCACAAAAGTGCTCGTGTCTGACAGTTAGTTCCAAGGATTCAATTTATTTATTTTTTTTAAGATTTATTTTTTATGTGCATTGGTGTTTTGCCTGCATGTATGAGTGTGAGGGTGTCAGATCTCCTGGGAGGGGAGTTGCAAACAGTCACGAGCTGCCATGTAGGAGCTGGGAATCAAACCTGGGTCTTCTGGAAGAGCAGCCACTGCTCTTAACCACTGAGCCATTTCCCCAGTCCTCAAGGATTCAATTTAAAATAGTAGGCGACGATGAAGAGATGATACTGTAGGGAGAATGTCTTGAGTTTGTTTCCGGGTCTGTGATAAAATATCCTGGGGTTTCTTTGGCTCACAGTTCCAGGCTCCAGGCCATCATTACAGGGAAATCACAGGCAGGAACTGAAGCAGCTGCTCACGTCACATCCACAATCCAGAGCAGAGAGCAGTGAGCTAATTCATGCTAATTCATGCTGGTGCTCAGCTCCGCCTCCTTTTCATTTAGCCCAGGTCCCAGGCCACTAACTACTGCCACTCACATTCGGAATGTGTCTTCTTACCTCAGTGAACCCGGTTAAGGCAGTTTCTCCCAGGCCACCCTAATAGTGACAACCCCCATGGATACTCCCTTCCCATGTTCCTCTAGACTGTGTCAAAATGACTAATGCCCTGGCACACTTCCTGACATCTTCTTTAAAGGTATTTATGCGTACCAAGCCCCAGAAATAGAACCTTGGTGTTAGAAAGATTATATATGTAAATGACATATCATATTACATACTTTCTAAAAGAAAATGCACAGACAAAAGAGAGATGTTGAAAGCATGACATAGAAATGTAAAGATGCACCAGACTTGGTGGAGGTTCTACCGTTTTGCCTACTCATGAGGCTGGGGTAGAGGATGGCTTGAGCACAGATGCTTAGGGTCAGGTTGGGAAACCATCTCAAAAGTGTTCTTTTAAATTTGTTCTGGAGAATGAATTGTCTATCGCCACACTGAAGGCTAACCTCAGAAGGCCAGCTCCATCTGTTTGGTGGAGACCTTGCTTGGTTGACTTTCAGGGAGAGATGACTCTATCAAGTTTACCTGGAATGGCCGTGGCCATCTAGTTGTGACGACAGAGGCATTTGACCCAGGGTTCTACTTTTGTGCCTTCACACAGCCCTGGTGCCCCCATCTTCTGGGCACCTGTGAGTCTTCTCCAGCTTCAGGAGAAGGTAGGAACAAAACACATCTTCCCCCCCCCACCCACATTTTGTTTGTCTTCTCTCCATTGCTGGGCCAAAGCAGCAAGCTTCAGAGCTGGTCTGAATTTGGGGGCTGGCTATGTAGACTCAATTCTTCCCTTATTGTAGGTTTTCTGCAGACAGTGGCCACTTTTACTTCTCAATGGGTGTGAAGAATTTCTCACACTTTGGAAAAGACAGATGAGGAGATGTGTCCCAACATCATTTCCTTTGACATGTCGTGATAATTTACAAAGAACTGCATGGCTGTCTCCTCCCTTATCCCATTCATTTCTCATAGAGAAAATGAGACAGCTGTTTCTTTGGTCCCAACCAGTCACTGGCTCACTGTCCCTGCACAGCAGCTGTCTGAGGAACTGTCTAGCCTGGGATTCTGGAACCTAAGTAGATGTATGAGCCCACCCTTGGCACATTATCAAAGATAACTTCCTTCAGAGTGAGTAAGAAGTTGGCAGCAAAGCTACAAGATGCCCCTAGATGCAGTTGGGGAAGTCAGCTGTTCCTATTTCCTGGCACTGTACCAGCTTCAGCACTGAGCATCCTATGTCCTGGGAAACCCCTGGTCCAGAATGACAGGCTTCATAGTTTTCAGAATAAAAGTATGGTCTCCCTGCTTCAAAAGTCTGAAGAATTTTAATTAGACTAAATGAGACACCTCGCTGGGCTGTGTCACTCACAAGCCCCATGTGTAGCAAACCAGGCCTAGTCTGTATTCACAGGACCCCTGGGGGTCCCATTTCCAACACAGAGATCTGCAAAAGGAAAACCATATCGTTGCCATTATAAGGTTGAGAGTTTCTTACAAACACATGCCCTGTGGAGACAGCAGTCCCTTCAGCCACCTTCCATCCATCCTCCCACCTGTCACTTCTCTCCCTCTCAGCTAGTTTAGAGTATACTTAAATGTGGGAACAGCCATGCAAATGCCACAGTTCCTAGGACTGACTAAAGCCAGTGAGAACAGCCCATTGCTCAAATGTGCGCTAATACAAAGGAAGCCTAGCAAAGAAAGGTGAGTACTAAGCTAATGACTCTCAGATAACGGGACAGCCAAACTCATGAATTAAAGAGCCCTTTGCAGACTGGCTCTGGCTCTGGATGGGCTGGGTTTTTCTCCTTCATTTTCTTTTCAAGTTATCTTTTTATGTTGATTGATTTATTGTGTTTATTTGTGTGTGTGTGTGTGTGTGTGTGTGAGAGAGAGAGAGAGAGAGAGAGAGAGAGAGAGAGAGAGAGAGAGAGAGAGATACATAGACAGAGACAGAAATAAAAAGACAGAGACAGAGAAGGGTGGAGAGGGAAGTCAGGGACAACTTGCAGATGCTGGTTCTTTCCTGTGATGTGAGTGCTAGGGACTGAATGTAGGTCCACAGGCTTAGCAGCAAGTGCCCTCAATCCCTGAGTCATGTGTCTGGCCCCCAGGTTGAGTGTTTGACACATGATGCTTGCTATTGGAGATGTTTCCTTCTTCCCTGGTTCCAGGTTACTGTGTGGTTCTTCCATTATTTTCTTCTCTTTGACCTTTGTTCTTCAACCGTGCCCAGACCTCACTGGTAGCCACTTCTGTTCTTCTCCCAGAAACCCAGGGCAATGAAAGGCATACTGATTGATGTTTGTGGAATCAGGCATACAAATGCAAACACAGGCATCAAAATCCCCCTGAGGCGCCAAGTTATCAGTGGGTAAACCAAACAACCAAATATACCTTTATTAATTAAAAATCATCATGAAGATAAAAATGTAACAACAATGATGAAGGGAACATGCTGAGTGACTCCTGCATGTCAGGCACTGTTCTAAGTACTCAGCATGTAACAACTTGCTTATCCTTGTTGCTCTATAAAATGGGCACTATTGTTGTCGTATTACAGGTAGTAAAAACTGAGGCTCAGAGGAGTGATAGTCACGCATCACGCAGTCATCCACTCATATCTCCAAGAAAAGTCTTCACTGTGCACCTGTGCACCCCTGAAAAGACATGAGGAGTCCTGGGGCATTCTTAACCACTTGTGTAAGTAACCGGCAGAATGAAGCTACAGCTCTAGGCCATCTATGCTGTCAGCCTTCTGAGCACGTCCAGAGGTGTGTCTCTGAGTAAGCCAAGGCAGAGTCACCTCTGTCCGGAATCCCCAGCGCCAAGGTGCTGCTGACTTTTCTGAGTTCATATTCTCCTCTTACGTACACTAGCTTGGCTGCTCTACAGAGCTGAACCAACCAGTTACTTCAGCTGTCACAACTTTCACTGCTGTGATAGAAATACATGACGAAAGCGACTCAAGGAAGGAAGGGTTTGCTTTGGTTCACAGTCTGAGGGTGCAGCCCAACTGATGGGGAAGTCTTGGTGGCAGGAGGTTGAGGCAGCCGGTCACATGGTATCTGTAGTCAGGAAGCAGACGGAGTTAATCCTGGAGTTCGCCAGGAAAATCAGTTCCACTGCTTTGGCTGAATTTAAACACGCTTTTATTAAAATTTTAAATACTGACCAGGATGGAATTTAGTCAGGACCACCACCTGAAACTTTCCAGGTGAGTAGCCTAGAGACACGTGCTGGCATTGGCAGGGCTTATGTGGACAACACCCACAGGCCGCCATACTTTCCCATGAAGTTTTGTTGTTGTATTTCAAAAACCATAACTCCCAGAATCTCGGGAAGTTACCTGGTGCTCAGGCAGGCGGGGCTTACTGGTTAATCTAGGGTCTAACAATGGCTGTTGGCGGTCAGCTCATTTCCTACTTATTTGTTTTTGTTTTGTTTAGTTTTGTTTTTACTTGTAGAGCTCCTTGCTGTATCAAAGACACTAGAATATGGGGTGAAAACTCTTATGTGGTCACCAACTTGGCTTCTCCACGTTCAGTGAGTTGTGTGGGACTGCAGTTCATGGGATGGCGACACCCACTTTCTACCTTAATGAGCACAATCTAGAAACCCTCACAGACATGCCCAGTGGTTTGTCTCCTAGGCAATTCTAGACCCTTTAAGCTGACAACAATATTAACTATTGTACTTCCCTTCTGAATACTTTCAAAGAAGAGCCCCAGAGCCCACAGGAACTTGAAACCAGAATCTGTGTTCCAAGAGTAGCTGCTACATATCAAGTGATTAGGTTGTATCAGCTGTGTCTCCAGACCTTTGAGCATCTCATGCAACTTCAAGGTCACAGCAATAGGACACAGCAGGATTGACTGTCTCTACATTTTACAGACAAAAAGGGAAGCAGAATTCTCCCTATTTTACCAATGGGTGGTGCCTGCAAGTGAGTCCATGCAGGCTGTATGACTTCAAGAAGGCCAGAGCAGAAACTGAGACCGTGAAAAAAATCATGGTCAGTCCCATGGGTTAGATAAAAACCATGGGCAGTTCCATAGCTTAGATAAAAGATCAGAAAATACATAGGAGAGAATGGGGAAGTTGAAGCAGGGTGATGGCAGGTTACAAGAATGTTCAAAAGTTGTAATCTTGCATGACCAAGCACATACACATGCACATACACACACACACACAAGGAAGTATGATTATTCTCCCTCAAAGACCCACAGTTTCTGCTAGATTTACATTGTGTATTTGAACCGCATGGAACCAATTTTCAACAGCATTTGGCATCAGGAAGCAATAGCAGGGATGGATTGATGGATTCAAGTGCACATAATGCACTGGAGATCCCTGACCTCTTCTAGGTTGCATCAACCTTCCAAGCTGTGGGATTGCTGAGGGTGTTCCTGCTAGGGTACCAATGTATTTCATTGAAAGAAAAAGTGACATGTGTACAGATTTGCACCCTGAGATGGAGTGAAGGAAATGGATGTGTTGAGGTGGTAAAGGAGAATTTGGGGTAATGACTTTGTGGCCCCTCAAATCTCACTCCTGAAGATGTACTAGACCAAACCCACAATTTTTCTGGGTGCTTTCAAGTCAGACTTCTCCTAAGTAATGGCAACTCGGATGGATACAGAGCATGTTCACATTTGACATTTGTCGTGCCAAAAGCAGCTCCAACCCAGGAAATAGCAAGAGCATGGCAGGCAAGTCACAGCTAGAATTAGCCTGTTCCATATCATGAGGCGTTGTTAACAAGCTGCCTCTCTTTAAGTGGCATTCCTTTGGAGGCAATTGGCAGACTGGGAAGACAAATCCCCTGTGCCAAGTTTCTGTTCCCCACTGGGGTGGGGGGTTACATGGTGACTTCACTTCTTGCATTGATAGCTACTCCAGTAGATGTGGGACTGGAGAGGAGAGGACCCACCATTGAGAAGCCACGGAGAGATGAACCTGGAGCCATGTCAATGAGAAAGAGTTCGCTGAGGCGAAATGCCAGAGTAGATAGACAAAATGAAACAAGACAAAAAGGCAGGAGTCTTTCTCCTCCCACCTCTCCTTTTCTCTCTCCACATAAACAGGAATGCTTGGAAGAACATGAAGAGGAAACCAAAGAAGAGGAAGCGGTGCTGGAAGAGAAGGGCTGAAACACCCTGGGGTTGTGCAAGATCATCCTGTGGGGTTCCACATAGTGACTCATCAGCTACACATGGCTTTAGTTTCCTTTGAAATCCAGATGTGTTAGTAAAGAAGACAGAGTGCAAGTCTGGAGAACAAGGATAGTGGACCTCATTGTTTCCCTTAGGGCAGAAATTTGGGTATTTGTGGTCATTCCCCATGGGTTCTCAGCCTTGCTAGATTCAACTGACAGCAAATGTCAAGTCCATTATCTGGTGAAAAAGGGTTTGCAGATACTGGGACACAGACCTTAGAGGTTCCAATGGGACCAGACTTTGTAGCCAACTGTCATTTGGTTTTTAGGGTATCTTAAAGCCAAGTTGCCTGGGTATTGGATAGCAAACCCAGCTCACTGCTGATCTATGCTAGCACTTTGCTCTCGCTTTGTGTGTGAGATGCAGGCCTGGAGGATGCAGGCTTTGTTTCTCATTTCCCATAGCCCCTAATTCTTCCCAGAACTCAGTCTTGCCAGGATTCTGCAAAGCTCTTAGGGCCCTGCCCATCCCATCGCATGCTTCATTCCTATGATCCGTCAACCCAGGTTTCCTCTACTCAAACCACACTAGCAAACAATTTCCCACCGCAGGGTCTTTGAACTTGATCTCTCTGCCTAAAATTGACCTCCTCCAGATATACAAAAATTGCTTCATATGTCACCAGATCTTGCCTTGAACAGCCAATAAACTACTCCCCTTCTCTCCTTTCATATCAATTTTCCTCTTAAGTACCTATTTCTCATTAATAAAGTATAAATTAAAGATAAATTAATAAAATTCAAACTGAATTTAAAAGTAACTAAACTAACACAAGTAATCATGCTTTCTTACTGCTTTTAGCTTATGCCTTATCCCCTGGTGCTTTGTCAAAATGTGCACTCTATGAAGGCAGAAATGTGGCCTGCCTATCACCACCTGATACTCAGGGCTCCAAGTCAGAACCTCCAAGTCATCCAATAAGCCAGCCCTAGTTAAATTAACCAATAAAGAAATCACCAAGAATGGGCACTGTGCCAGCCTTTCTTCCACCATAGATCCAGAGAAGTGCTGTAGAGGAGGGAATATTAACTTTGGCTCATAATCTCATCCGTAGTCAGTTGGTTTTCTGTCTCCAGGTCATGAGGCATTGTGGCAGTAGGGCATGGCAAAGTTGCACTCCTTATGGGAGACAGAAAACCGAGACAGATAGAGGCTAGGTACGTGGTATGTCCCCAGAGACCTACTTCCTCCCACTTCCTACTCTCCATCACCTCTCAGTCCTGCCGTCATATGAAGGCTTCATCAAAGGGCTAAGTCTTTGATCAGAACAGATTCCCCCAGCATCTGATCACTTCCCCAAAAGTCACGGTCAACTGGTACCAAACCTTTCAACACGAGCCTTCGTGTGTTATAGACTTTCTATCCCCCAAATGCCCTGACAAGCACTAGGGCACTTAAAATGCTGAGGTTGGTTGGGGTCTGAGGTGGGTGGTCATTGTGAGTTGGTCTGATGTTGGTTCAGTTTCATTCCCAAGTTCAACAGAATGTGGTCCCATTGGTTCATGAGGAGAAGTGAGAGACAGATGTCAGGTGTCAGGACATCTTGGCAGAGGTATACACGAGGATGTCACACCTGTACTCTAATATGCGATAACTTCCTCGAAGCCACAAATGGCTCCCCTAAGGCTCATTTTGACATTCAGGCCTGGAGCCTGGCACCAATCAATCTTTACATCTATGTCTCCAATAATTCCCCAATGGATATCCATTCAGCAAACAAATGACGCCAATCAAACACACTCCAGGTATGTATCCAACTATTGTATGATCTTTCTGGACAGACTTGCAGTTAAACTTCCCCACTTTTGCTTTTCTGAATCAGGTATCAAATGGCAGCACAGATTCAGGGTGTAATGATCTTGGTAGTCAACTTGATATACCTGGAATGGGGGAACCTCAACTGAGAAACTGAAACGATCAGATTGAGCTGTGATCATTTCTGTGAGGCATTTTCTTAATTGCTAACTGATATAAGAGGGCCAAGCCCAGTGTGCCACTAGGCTGGTGGGTCTGGGCTGTATAAGGAGGGTAGCCGAGCAAGCCAGGGGTATGGGAAAGCCACTAAGCAAGGCCCCTCTGTGGGTTCTACTTCAAACTTCTGCCTTGAGTTTCTCATAGCTTCCCTCCATGACGGACTATGATCTGTAAGCCAAATATCCCCCTTTCTCCCCAAGTTGTGTTTAATCACAACAATAGAGCAAGGAAACACATGGATTCTCCTTTCCCTCTGTGGACGTTGCTTGGCATCACAGGCCCTGGGGTCTACTGAGAACGGCCAGAGTTTTCTGTAATATAATCTGTGAAGCATCTTACAGAGAGTAATACTGGAGGTAGGCAGAAATAGTCTCTCTCCTGTCATTTAACCCAGAGCACATGCTGGCATACCCTCTGTGTAAGCACACTGACAAATACAGAGTTGTTAATGCACAGGCATGCACTTACACACTCATCATGCAAGACATGAAGATGCAAACAAAAGTTGTGTGGCCATATGAAGCTGGTGTATACAAAGGGACCAGATTTATTGGTGTAAATCCAACCAAAGTTTCTAGTGTTCTCTGTGATATATCCTGGAGACAATGTGGAAAGACACTGGTGAAGAGGAAAGGCTTTCTACCCAATAGGTAGATTTTCTCTTTTTCTGTCCCTGGAGCTTGTTGTCTCGAGCAAATCAAACTGTGGTTTCAGTTTGTGTTGAAACATCCGTAGCCTTGCTTTAGACTTCTCTGCCCTCTTCCTTTGTTGAGCCACATTGTTAGCTGAGAATTATTAATTTTAACTGAAAATAGAACATGATCCAGCCATGTTGCTCCTGGAATCCTGGGTATATTATACCCAAAGGAATCAATGTTCCACGCTAGAGATGGCTGCACATTGTGTTATTGTAACTCTATCCACAGTAGCCCGTGGTGGAATCAGCTTAATTGCCCATAAAGAAAGAAAGAAAATGTATATATCTGTTTCTAATTTTACATTCTCAGAAAAGCTGTCCCTCAAACACTGATCCTAGCTTCAATGATCAAAGAGTGAAGATGAGCGTAGAACGTTCCCTTGATTTTTCCTTATATGTAGCTAAATGTTGTCTTAGTTAGGGTTTCTGTTGCTGTGAGAAAACACCATGATCTGAGCAACTTGGGGAGGGAAGGGTTTGTTCAGCTTCTGCTTCCACATCACAGTTCATTCAAGGAAGTCAGGACGGGAACAAACAAGGAAGGAGCCTGGAGGCAGGAGCTGATGCAGAAACCGTGGAGGAATGCTGCTTACTGGCTTGCTCCTCATGGCTTGCTCAGCCTGCTCTCTTACAGAATCCAGAACCAGCAGCCCAGGGACGGCTCCTCTAGTAATAGGCTGGGTTTGCCCACGTTGATCACTAATTAAGCAAATATCTTTCATCTGGATCTGATGGAGGCATTTTCTCCATTGAGACTCCCTCCTCTCTGATGACTCTAGCATATATCAAGTTGGCATAAAACCACACAGTACATCTGTTATTCCTCAAAGTGGAGGCCTACAGACGTTCCTTCCTTCCACAGCAGGAGCACCTTGTATGTGTACACACACACACCATGATAGAGCTGTAGTCATCCTATTGAGGGAGATGTATGAAAATCAGTAAAATTTGCACTAAGGGAAGAAAGGTAGGCCCAGGATGACAAAAATTGTATGTTTTCTCTCATACAGAGAGCATGAATTTAATATACATAAAATAAAACCAGGAAAGCATACCTGCACATGACTGTGGTAGGAAAACTATAGGGAAAGAAGAAAGAGGCCATTGGGGGTGGGGTGGGGGCACAAGAAAGGGTGCTGGGAAGGGATTATGATCAGAGTGCATTCTATCCATGCATCAAATGCTATAATAAATTCATGATTTTGTGATATGTTGTAAAATAGTGAATCATGAACAAAAGTGATCATTTATTTGCGGGATTGTTCTAAGGGAAATTGCTCACGTTGGTGCAGAGGACTCCGTGTTGAGAAATAACAGGTAACCACAGATGAGGAAGAATTAAGGCGGGAACATCCTACTGTCGTCTCCAGTCTTTGGTGGCTGAAGCTGGAGTTTGGTTTGGAGGGTAGCTTTTCTGAGTGTGCAATGTCATCAGCATTGATCTGACAGAGGAAGAGAAATTTGGAGACAATTGTTTCAAGCTGACTGGGGGAGACACTGTCTTCAGCCATCTTTCTATTTCTCTGCCTCTTCTGCCACCTTCTTGCTGGAAACGATTTCAAATGGGCTTCAGCTGATAGATGTAGGGTTATTTATCTTAGTGTTGTAACTCCAGGAAAATATACATGTCTGCATACCTGTGCACACGATTTAACTTGAAACTATTTGGGAAAGATTTCCCCCCCCCGCTTTACTGTCCAACAACATGGCATCCCTTTAAATCTCTTTGTAAAATATCCATCCAGGCATGAAGTGAGACTTTCTCAGGAAAGGGGAGGAGTGGTTCTCATTAAGCCCAAAATTGTGTTCTTTCCCATTAGCCATATAAATCAATGTACTTGATTTGAATTGCGGAATAAAGAAAATGAATTAGTGGTTGGTACCACTCTTGCCAGGTAGATGCGCCTCCCCTCAACATAAAGTGTTTTTCTCAATCGCATTTTATTTGTTTGTTTGTTTTTGGTTTTTCAAGGCAGGGTTTCTCAGTAGCTATGAAGCCAGTTCTGTAACTTGTTCGGTAGACTAGGCTGGCCTTGAACTCAGAGATTCGCCTGCCTCTGCCTCCTGCGTGCTAGGATTAAAGATGTTCACTACCACTGTCAGGCTCAATCCTATAATTCAAACAAGGTGATAAACTGAGCTTTCTGAATCAACTTACTGTGATGTCAAGCAGAATGGAACGTCTGCTCTCCTGAAATAAACAACATATTCTGGAAGATTCCCCTAGCCTCCCAAGGGAGTGATTCCTAAGATCTGGCTGTGAATGAAGGTAACAGTGTTTGAGCAGGTGCAGGCACATGGGCACGACCTAAAGGAAACTGTCCCTTGGGCGCCGGAGGCCTCTCAATCAGCCAGCAGAATGCCCATTCTACTGCTCAGCTGAGCTCTGTCATTAAGGTCCTCTGTGACTTGCAAGGAAGAAAGAGGAGGCCCCTGGCCATCCCCTCAGCTCTCCACATATAATTTATCCATTTACTCAGTTATTTGCTCAGTATTTTTAGTTGTGCTTGAGGATCAAATCCAGGACTGTACATGTGGTGGAAACAGTCCCACACTGACTGACACCCTCAGACTTTGCTGTATACTTTTAGAAACGAAGGACTGCACTGTGAACTCAATATTCTGACAGCCAACCTCGATGGGGTGTTTTCTCTTCCTCAAGCACTGTTCCAGACCCTTAGACTGTGCCACCTCAGCTATGTCTCAAGAACAAGCATGTTGAAGAACATGCTTGTTATGGATTCCAATGCACACTAGCAACACCAACGACACTATTGTCGGTGATGCCTGCCTTATGCAAGCCACTCTCTCAGAGTGCCAAACATGACCGCATTCTCTCTCTCTCCTGGGGTTAGGGTAGATTGTTATACCCTGTTACTGATGACGAAGCGGAGGCACAGAGAGAAGGAGAATGATATCCAAGATCTTATAGCTTAAAGTCATTGATGGAAAGTTCCAAGTGGTTCTGGCCTGAAGCACCACTAATAAAACCCCAGAGACAGAAATTGGGGTTCAACCTGAAGACCAGAAAAACAAAGCATCCAGCCAATGGATCTTACCTCAACTTTAGTCCGAAAATGGTGATTCTGCCTTCAGGAATCTCAGAATGAGACTGTGTCTGTGAGATGTCTCCTCCCATTTTATATCCCTCACTAGGACTGAGATTAAAGGTGTGTACCACTACTGCCTGGTTTCTATAGCAAGCTAGTGTAGCTACTGGGATTAAAGGTGTGTGCCACCACTGCCTAGTCTCTAGTGGCTTAGCTCTGCACTCTGATCTTCAGGTAATCTTTTATTGGTCAAAACACAAACAAAATATCACTACAGCCATCTCATGAGGATGCTGGGAACTGTACCCCAGCCCTTGCAAGCATTTTTAACTTCTGAGCTACCTCTCCAGCTCCTATTCCTTCTCTCTCCCTCTCCCCCTCTGTCCCCCTCTCTTCCTTCTATCATTCTTTCCTTTGTCCTCACTTCCCTTTCTTCTCTCCCTCCATTCCTATCTTCTTCCCCTCTTCCCTTGCCTTACCTCACAGCCCAGGCTAGCTTTGAACTTGGGTCCTTCCTGCTTTGAAAGGCAGCACAGCACCTACTCCATGCAGCTCCACTTCCTGAGTCAAACAGAGAAATAAGGAGGCAGTGCATAGGATGTTCTTCTTCCTGGATGTGATCCAGCCGTGACATTAGGCTGTAATGCAGACACTTGACCTTATGTTAAATTCCTACAGCCTGGGGTTAAAGGCCGCCAGTCAGCCAGCTCTCTTCTAGAGGATGGTCCCATGCCGCCTAGTGATTTCAGGAGGAACTTCATGCTCAGCTCAGTTGAGAGACCTTTAGAGTTGGGTTAGGGGCAAAATCATCAGGGATAAATCAGGGAGCTACAGGGCATTGTGGAAGCCTGAGATACTGTGTCCGCATCTGTTTGAAACATCAATGCTTTCAGTATTCGCACATCTGGATAGCTGATGAAACTCTTTTCACCATACAGATGGCTGGATGGTTGTGACTACAGCCACCACTGAATAGTATTATTTTTTTCTGGAAAAAAAAAAGCTAACTACCTGGGGAAATGCATGGAGTAAGCACGTTTGCAATTTACCAAACCAAAACGATGCCCATGGTGCTTTCGTCTCTTTAATCTAGGATTTCTACCTCGTGCTAGGCGTTGTGCTAAGACTTTTCCATAGGGCATTTCATCCACTCTTTCCTAGTAGCTATGAGAAAGATTAAATCAGCCATGTGATCAAGCTGGAGCTCCATGAAGCTGAGCTGTTGTCTGTATTCACACAGCTGGTGTGTGAGGGAAGCGAAAGTTGCAGGCAGCAAAGGGCGGGCCGAGCTACTGTGCAGCATCCCTCGGCTGTGCAGGCATGCTGCAATCAGGTGCTTTTCTCATTGCAGTGACCACATACTTGGCCACACACAGCTTCATGGAGGAGGGTCTGATTCAGGCTCAGAGCATAAGCAGGGCTGAAGTCTGTGACTGCGGTGGAGGATGGGGGAGAGAGCACGGGGTAGCTGCTCATATTGCACGATCAAAGAAGGAAGACAAAACCGGGCCACGCTACACAATCTGAAGGTCCACACTCCAGTTTCCCATTTCCTTGTCAAGGCTCTACCTCCCAAAAGTTCCAGAACCTTTCAAAACAGGGTCTGGAAGGAGACCTAATGATCAATATACATGTGTGTATGCATACACTTATATACACAGTTAAAGACATATAATTATTATTTATTCAGCTAAAGAATATTTTTCAACATTTTTTTTAAAAATCTGTTTATGTGTGTTTGTACATTCTCCCAGAGATCAAAGGCACTGGATACTCCAGGACCTGGAGTTACATACAGGTTGTTGTGAGGTGCCTGATGGGGGTGCTGGGAACCAAACTGACAGTGCCGTACATGCTGTATGTAGGCAGGAGAGTAGGGGCTGCCTACTGTTGTGTATTGCAATATTAATAGAATGGACTCTTGAAAGGGCCAGCTTCGTGGTTTTATATCAACAAACACTGGCAAATTGATTCCTTGAAATATTTTTTAAATATTCAATGAAGTATTTTATTTATTATTTGTTATTGTTTGCTTTTTAAGTCTTCTAATTATTTTACATCCTGGTTGCAGACTTCCCCCTCATTCTCCCCTCTCAGTCCCTCTCCCCTATTTCCCCTTCCACCCCCCAATCTCCTCCTCTTCTATCTCCATCCAGAATAGGGCAGGTCTCCTATAAGTATCAATAAAATGTGACATATCAAGTTGCAGTAAGACTAAGCACCTCCCCATGTATTAAGTTTGGACAAGGCAACCTAGTATGAGAAGTAGGGTGCCAAAAGCTAGTAAAAGAATTGAAGACCCCTGTTCCCACTCTTAGGAGTCCCATAAGAGGACCATGCTACATTACTGTAACATATATGCAGAGTGCCTAAGTCAGTCACATGCAGACTCTCTGGTTGTAGGTTCAGTTTCTACGAGCCCCTATGAGCCCAGGTTAGTTGATTGTGTGAGCCTCCCCATGTCCTTGACCCCTCTGGCTCCTACACTCCTTTTCCTTCTTCCTCCTTTTCATTTCCTCCTCTACAGGATTCCTGAACTCTGCCTCATGTTTGGCTGTGGGTCTTTGCATCTGCCTCCATCAGTTGCTGGATGACGCCTCTCTGATGATAATTGGTCTAGGCACCAATCTGGGCACAGGAGACAACCAGTTCAGACTACTTATTCACTATTGCTATAAGTCTAAGCTGGGGTCCTCCCCATAGACTCCTAGGAGAGTCTTCTTCTGCCTATTATTATATTCTTCCACCTAGGAAGCCTACAGGAAATGTTACCCCCTAGCAATCCCCTCAGCACTCTTCCCATCAGTGATCCCCATCTAATTGCTCACATTCCTTTCTCCACCTGCCCTTAGTCTGCTCACAAAATCTCTTTTGTCTCCCCTTTCCAGGGAGATCTGGGTGAGCCCCTCCCCATAAACTCTCTTTGTTACCTAGTCTCTTTGGGTCTGTGGATTATAGCATAGTTATCATTTATTTTACAGCTAATGAATCCCTTGACAACATTAAAATGATGATTTATCATGATAATAGGGTGTTATCCCAGGAACTCAAGGTGGTTCAATCTAAGAAAACCAGTGTACTTGCATTGTCCAGTGAGTACCATGAGCTAACCAACTGTACTACTAGGACAGCCTGCTTAAGTGAATGGCAAGATATCCTGTATCCCGTGTCTTAGAAAACACAATATTGATGTTAATTTGCTAAAAGCCAAGTTTGGATTAAACGTAATCACTATTAAAATTCCAATCTCCTCTTTTATAAATAGATAGATAGATAGATAGATAGATAGATAGATAGACTGAAATAAATAAATTTTCTCAGTTTATATGGAACCGTAGGAATCCTGGATACCTAAAATGATCTTGTAAAAGGATAGAAAATTCAGAGAACTCACACTTTCTGTTTCAAAACTTCCTACAATCTATGGGAACCTAAACTGTGACATAGGCATGAAAACAGACATGTGGCCCTACAGGATGGACAGACAGTCTAGGACTACATCTAAGACCAAGTGACCTTGGACAGAGGAGTCAGATCTACTCAATGAAGGAAAAGTAGACTCAGCTGGGGTGGTTGGATGTACGCATGCAAATGACCCCCCCCTCCACTATATAAAATAACCTCAAAATATAATAATGGCCAAACTCAGGGCCCAGGGAGATGGTAAAGTGAGAGAAGCATTTACTGTGAGGATCTGCGTTCAGACCCCAGAACACACATAAAGCCTGGTGTGGAGTAGGCACCTGTAATCTCAGCACTCCTGCCATGAGATGGGAGGCAGAGGCAGGAGTATCTGCAGAGGTCAGCGAGCCTCCTGGTCTGATGTATGCAGAAGTGAACAAGAGATTGTGTCTCAGAATCCTCTGAACCCTCCTCTAACCTCCACTCATGTGCTATGGCATGTGTATATATACACCTCTCTTCCCCCTTCTCTCTCTCTCTCTCTCTCTCTCTCTCTCTCTCTCTCTCACACACACACACACACACACACACAGAGGCACACATGCTATAAATCAATTCAGCTCTTAGGAGAAACCTAAGGGTAAATTGTCATGGACGTGCATTTGACTTTCGATTATGATTCTTCGATAAGATACCAAAAGCACCTATCAAAGCAAATTAAATAAAAAGGTAAGTATGTGTGTGTTGTGTTCATATGAACTCATGAGTGTTCACGATTAAAGGACAGAGAACAAGAGCCATAGCTTTTTAGAGTCCCCATCACTCAGCATCTTGAATTCAAATTAAGTGTTAAGTAGCTGGGGAGAGCTGAGGATGGCGTTCAATGTATTGCTGTTGCTGTTTTAACAACATAAAGTCTTCCAATCCATAAGTCCATAAGCATAAGTTGCTTTCTCATTTGTTTGGGGTTCTGGAACACAGAAAGATGAAGGAATTTATTCATAATATTCCCTATCACATGAGACAAGGCCTGGGACTTTGAGTCGAGTTCTTTCTCTCAGGGAGAACTAGGAGAGCTATTCATTCGTAATTTGTGATCATTCAGACCAGGGCTAGCCTCTAGCTTCCTCTGCTCTGGGGGAAACTTCCTCCTGGATAGTGTGAACAGTATAGAGAAAGGGCTGCAAAGAGAATCCTGAATTGATGAAGACACGTAATCAAATTGCTTTTAAGCACACTTCAGCACTTCAGGAGGATCCATTTATATATTAAGAATGAGTATGCTAATTGCAGCCATTCTTATATATCCTTGAGGAATCTCTACCAGGCAAACCTCATTTGAATTGCTCTTTTCTTTCAACAAACATCTAGTCCTTGAGATGTTCTGATTTGGGCTTAACACTGAATCATCACTTTTTTTTTAAAGATGAAATTATTAAGGCAGAAGGAGAATGGAGCCATTCAGCACTTGCCAAACACCTAGAAAGTACCAGGCAACAGGGTCCTCTTTCTCAACTCATGGCTCATGTAAAATGTAGATCAACTCATTAGCAGATTACCTCCATGAAGAAAATACATAGAGTTAATTGATGTGGGAGGTCCTTCTGTAGATGTGTTGCTTTTATTGGTTAATGAATAAAGCTGTGTTGGCCTATGGCAGGGCAGAATATAGCCAGGCTGGGAGACATATATTGAGAGAGTGGGTGGAGTCAAAGAGGTGCCGTGTGGCCGCCAAAGGAGAAAGACACCCATGGGAACCTTACCAGTAGGCCACAGCACTGTGGTGATACACAGATTAATAGAAATGGGTTAATTTAAGATATAAGAGCTAGCTAGAAATATGCCTGAGTCATTGTCTAAACAGTGTTGTAATTAATATAGTTTCTGTGTGATTATTTGGGTCTGGGCAGCCGGGAAATGAAAGAACAGATTTGCTTACAGCTAACTGTCTAATAGACTGAAAAGAGTAGATATTGTAATGTCTCACATTAAAAACTTATTTAAATACTCCTTCCCCAAAGTTTCTCTTCTTACCAATTGCTTCAATTCCTCTTTACCACATACCCCACAAATCAAGAGCACCTACTGTCTTTGATAACTTGACAGTCTCTTTGGATTATAAACACTACACATGGGGGAGAAAAATCGCATTAATTGAACAGAAGCAAACAACTCTTTCTGTGGTATGTTCAGTGTGTGTGACTTCATCTGATGTCACTTGTGGTATTTCCTTTGATCTTTGAAATGGCTTTCAGAATTTCTCTCTCCTGTCATCCTTGCTAGAAGAGAAGGCTGCAGCATGGAGAGGTCTGGCCCAAGGTTGCACAGCATGTTGGTGGTGAAAATGATGATGGGATGGGTTGATTCCAGTATTCATGATGCAAAAAAATGAGCCCAGAAATGAAACCTGTGGCATTCTTGGTTTCCAGAGTATGGAATAATTGTTATGTCTACCACATTGGACTTTCTGCAGTTGTTTTTGTGAGTGTTGACCAAACATGTATGAGGATTCCCTATGAGGTTGATAGCACACAGTTAACAGACTACCACTGTGGACCAGATCCAGTAAGCTGCATAGAAAAAGTTTTATTGGCACGTAATAGGCCCACTCTTAATGTGACTGCTTTCACACTTAGGTGATAAAGTTAAATCATGGTGACAGAAATGGGGGATCCTCCAAGCCCTAACTATCTACAGCATGACATTGACCATGATACCACAACAGTGTGACTACCTAAACAAGACCTAAACAGTGGCAACAATGACAGACATGGAAGGGGGGAATCTCATAGGTACCATCACTAAACAAAGACCTGCCAGCAACTGATGATGACTGAGAGAAAGAATTAGTCTTCCTACGCATGGGTTCCCTCATTGGTTCTGCAATACAAAGCGGTCATCCCTGAAATCATATATAAACAACACTAAACAGACACAGCAGATTGCACATAGATATGCAACAATATTATACCAAAGAAAAAGAGGCCATGAACTTGAGAGGGAGTAGGGAAGGTATGGGAGGGGTGGGAGGGAGAAAAAGAGAGAGGAAAAATGATGTAATTTTATTTTGATTAAAAATTTAAAAAGTGGGAAAAAGAAAAAAGAGGCATATCAATCCCTCATTTAGAGAGTCAACTGACGAACACTTCAGAAATTGAAAATAGAGAATTAAGTGGCTGGAAAGAAATCACAAAGCATGTAACTTCCACAGGTAGGATGCTGCTGTGTAAACACCAGTGACCAGCATCCTTCACACTCCTGTGAGGACAATGAGAAGGACTGGGTAAGCTAACAACTACCCTCAGTGCAAGCTCGCTCATCAGTGCGGTGGGTGAACTGTGACCCAAACAGGGTAAAAACATTAAGTGTGGAATGAGGGAGAAAGAGAAAGACACAAATAACTGGTATCAATGAGGCAAAAGCAGTTTTCATTGCCTATGTGCCTGGCCGAGGAGGCTCGAGGTGGCTGTTCCTGAAAGGCTGATCCTGTACCCAGGGCCTCAGAAGCAGGCAGATGGGATATCACAATAAATGAGTCACCTGGTGCCAGGCAGCTGGCCGCCTCCCTGAAGGATGGATTGGGCTGGTGAGCGAGATCCCGACACTTGTGTTGCGTATCCATTAATGTCAGCCACAGGTTAATTCTGAGCAATTTCCAGGTGATCCAATAATTCATTAAACCAACGAAAACAAATCTTTGGAAAATCGAGCCAGTGACAGATAGAACGCCTGTGATTTATTGTCCAGGGAGAAATAAGTGTCTCCTTCTCCATTCTGCAGTCTGTTGAGTGAACCAATGTGCAGAAGAGCAAGGAAGTGGGAACCAGCAGTGAAGGAATCACTGCCCTGTGTGCCCGCCCTTCCTCTCTGTTGCTTCATCAGCGTGAGGGGGAAGGACACAGTATAAAGCCAGGAGGCTTGAGCACTGGGGTCAGGCAAGACTCAGTCCAGTGCCTGCTCTGTCCACGGTTAGCTTACATGGTGTGTGTATGTGTGTGTGTGTGTGTGCGGTTTGTACACCTCTCTGCAGAGGCCAGAGCAGGAAACCAAATGTACTGTTTCACATTTTATGTCTTAATTCTTTGAAACAGGTCTCTACTTGAATTTGGAACTGGCTGATGGTCAACAAGTCCTTCTGTCTATGGCCCCACAGGGCTTGGTTCACAGGCCTGTGTATGATGGTGCCCAGCTCTTCTCAATATGTGTTCTAGAATCTCAACTCGGGGCCTCATGCTCACACAGCAAGTGTTCTTACTCTCTCAGTCATCCTTCCAGCCCCAGGATTGCCACTGTGCATTCTTCTGTACCCAGGACTAGCTCTGGTTTAAATAAAATTGACCCAGCTCAGCATGGATTGTTATTGGAGAAGAAGGCGATGGTGTCTTCTTTCAGGGTGAACACATGATGCGAGCACTAGGTATATGGCCGTTCCTGCTGCTGCTGCAAGAGTGCCATGGGATCCGTGTGGATGCCCAAGAGGAGACATAGAGTAGGAAGGCTTTCCAACGTGAAGCCACTAGGAGAAAGTGAGCAATCAGAAGAACAAGGAGGGGCATTCTGGTGAACAAGTAGGAAAGGGTCATCAGTGGAAGTAGAAGAGATAACGGATGAGTCAGGAACTTCCTTCCAAGTGGTCATGGGGAGGCTGCATAGTATGAAGATCAGGAGCGGTCTTAGAAAACAAGGCCATGATTGATTGGCTAGACACTGGCATAAGGCAGGTTTTTAGGGTTAGACCTTTTGGAGATGTGAGCATGAACTCAGCCCACAGGGAAGACTGCTTCTCTCAAGCCCTTCTGTTAGCTGCCCCACTCTTTCCGTCACCTGTTGATAGGGTTTCTCTATACTTGAAAAGCCCGCCCTACAGGGTTCCCACTTCCCGCTTTATCACAGACAGAGCAGCCCTACGTGGGAATTGTGCCTGAAAACGTCTAAAAGCCCCAGAGATCCCTGCAATGACTTATTCACCATGGGCTACTGCTATCCAACATGGACCCCTGCTCTGATGAAATGTATTTGGAGCAGCATCTACTGGAGGCTTGTTAGACAAGCCTCAGCTAGAGTTCAGAGACCATTAAGAGGAGCCCTGAGCTTTGGATTCCCATGCATGAATAAGAAGCCTTGAACTTGATCTCTGTCTTTGAAATGTTTAGATTTGTTCAGAAAGATAAGAAGCTTAGGAGTCCATATTGTATAATCTACCCCATTGGAGGAAGGCTCCCCCAAACTCACTGGTGTTTCTTGTAAGAGGGTGATGGATTCTCCGACACTGAAGCTGAACTTAGGTGACTTCCAAGGGGGAAGCGTACTTCTCTGGCTCATTCATGTCATGTGACTTGTTTTAGTCAATGCTACAGAAGACGATACAATGCAACTTACATTCAAGAAGAAATTCTAGAGTTTTCTTTCCCTTCTTCCCATCAAGAATGAGGTGAGAAGACCCTCTCCACATGCATGGTCTGTTCCTGCTGCCAGGATGTGTTGCTCAAGCAAATGTGTATTGAGCCTTCTGAAAGCCTGGCCCCAAATAAATCTTTCTTCCTTGCATTGCTTTTCTTCAGTATTCATCAGGGCAATACAAAAGCCTCTCTGGTACCCAAAGACAATCCTCCTGTTCTAAGAGCATTAGCTTACTCCCATCCATAGAGTCCCTATTCACATATAAAGTCCCAGACCCTGGATCTGTGGCTTCAGACTTGGATGTCTTCAGAGCACAGAGGTCATCCATCAGCTCACCGCACCTTCTGTCTGTTTCTAAAGGTGAAGCTGGTGTTGAAGCTAACAGATAGAAGAAGGTCGTGGTGAGTAACTGAACCACAATTCGTGAGACTGAAGCTGTCCTTGCTGATACAGAACTTTCCTGTTGCAAACCAGAGACTGTTCCAATGGAAATAAAGATACCTGCTTTGTAACAGTAATCACTATAATTAATGATGTGTTTTAATTTACCCTAAGTCCCACTGATAAGAAAATACAGACTTTAAACGTAATAGAAAAGAAACTGTATAACACTATGTGGTGAATTGTTTTTTGTTTGTTTGGTTGGTTTTCATGTTGTTGGGTCATCTTCAGGGGTCTGTTGATGGAGAGTGAGGCATGGTATGCACACCTTTAATCCCAGCATACAGGAGGCAGAAGCAGGTGGGTCTGAGGCCAGCCTGGTCTATATGGAAGCCAGTCCCAGGCCAGCCAGGGTGACAGATCTATTTTAAAGATCTATTTATAAAGTATTCCTACTTTATAAATGATGTCTGATGCACACAGAGCCAAGAGAGCCTGGGATTCATCAGTTGGCAAGGGTCAAATCCAAGACTAGGAGTCAGACCTGCAGACACCACCACCTGTGCTTCCAGTCAGCACAGACCTCCTGCTGGCTCATTCTCTCACTAAGATGCTGTGTGACCTTGAATAAGTCCCTATCCCTCTCTACAGAAGCAGTGACCAAGGTCAGCTTTCCCAGTCTTAGCATTACAGATTACTGGGGCTGGATCCCTTGCTGCTGGAGGAGGGTCTTTGTGAACTGTGGTAATGCCCCTGGACTCTAGCCACCCAGTGACAGCAGGAACGCCCTTCACACAGCCTGGTTGTGATAAATAAGATATCTCCAGACATAGTTGAAAGATCCCAGTCTCCCATGTTAGGAACATGGAGCTAAGCTAACCTGGGACTTGGCAAACTGAACTATTCTGGACTCTTTTGTTTTTTCAATCTTTCCTTAGCTTCAAGCTAGGAGATTGATTTGCATGTGAGATGTTCTCCAGGCAGATGAGAGTTCAGATGCAGAGTACGAACTCACCATCAGCACAAACATATGTCAGCAGCAATTAATGAAATACCTCCGTAGCATCCCTAATGGCACAGGCTGAGACAACATTACCATGCACAGAGCACCACCACACTTTTCTCAGTTTTGCCTTGCATGAGGAAGGAGAGTAAACAGTTTGTTTAGGGGGGTTAAACAAAAGCTGTTGCTTTTATCACTTTGAAAGAAAGGAGAAACTTACCAAAATAAAAATGGAGACGTCTCATCCTCCATTCCCACCACTTTTTTTTTTTCAGTATCATGCAGGGCAGTGGTTTACAAACAGGGGACCTATCCTCCATATTGGCTCTCTGGGTTTCCTCTCTGTGGTCTCCAGATGGTGTGTCTCCCTCTTAATTTCTGTTTTCCGTCATATTGTCACATGGGAGTTCCACAGGGCAACATTTCCGTGTGAAATATAGGTGCTATCCCCACCTCTTTCCATTGGTTTCTTTTTCCAAGAAAAGGTTTCAAGTAGCCTAGGCTAGCCTGGAATTTACTGTGTAACAAAGGCTGACGTGACCTCTTGATCCTTCTGCCTCCACTTTTTGAGTGCTGGGATTAAGGACAAGGACCACCACACAGCTTTAGGCAGTGCTAAGGATCAACCACGGCTTCCTGCATGCTAAGCAAGTACTCTACCAACTGAGTTATTTCCCGTGTCTGCCGTTTTAATCTTATTTTGCTTTATCTTTCACTTAAAACATGTTTGTGGTACCAAATAAGGCCAGAAAAAGACAGACAAATGTCTTTTTCCGTGTCCCTTCTCTACCCATGAGCTGTGCAGTCAGGGGCAAGTCACTTGATGTCTTTAAGCCTCATTTTGCTCAGTCATAAAGTGGGAAGTAGATTGGCTTCATGATTAGATGAAGATATATGAAGCTATACATGTTCAGGTCCACAGACTCACAGGAGGCTTCAGGATTCTCTGAGTTTCTTGCTGTTGCCATTAGAGAAGAGGGCTCACTCACATCCATGAAATGTTCTAAAAGTTCCTAAGACTAGGAATCAGGCTGAAGGTTGAGTCTCTAAACAGTGAAGCTTCTGACTGCATGTAAGTGAATTGGGAAGCACAGCATCTTCTAGCCTAAGCTTATTCAGACTCCTCAATCAGGGAGCTGAGCCTGTAGCTCAGTGGTAGGCTACCTGCATAGCATATATAAGACCTTGAGTCTGATCCCTGGAACCTCCAGCAAACAAAGTCCTCCTGAGTCAGAGGGAAGAGCAGGGACAATATTGTATAGGATCAACCTTGCGGAGTTTAACTTTCAAATAAACCTTTACCTATAACAAAAATCTGTTCTAGCCGTGTTTAATGACCAGTTCATTGCCCAATGGATCCTCTCACTCACTGTATTAGTTAGTTTCTAGGAGTTTATGCTGTTTAACAAACATCCCCAAAATTTCAGTGGCTTCCAACAATTTAGTTGTATTTCTTGATCTCATAATGTTGTTGGTTATCTCTCTGCTGCAGTCCTGTTCCCTGCATCTTCTTCTCACTTCAAGATCCAGGTTGAAGAAACAGCCCCAATAAATGATATGCCATGTATAAGCCAGAGGGGAAGAGAAAAATGAGACAAATGGGATGGGGGGAGTTATTCCAAGGACTTGCCCTCAATGACCTACTTCCTACAGCAAGGCTCCACCTCCTAAAGTTCTAGAGTATTCCAAAATAGTCATATCTACTGGGGACAAAATGCAGTGGTCCATGTTATCTTGGTGGTCTCTTATGAGGTACAAAAGTTGAAATAACATGGAACAAGGTTATGGTTTAAGTGTGAACTATCCTCCATAGGCTAACATATTTAAACATCTGGTGCCAAGCAGGTGGCACTGCCTGGGGAGGTTGTGAAACCTTTGGGACCCTGGCCTCTCCAGTGGAAGATGGTCCCTGTGGGTAAGGCTTGAAGGTGATATGTGCTGTGGATGCCAGTCTAACCTCCTTCCTCATCTGCCATGATGTGAGAAGCTGCCACTTTACACTTCCACAGGTGTGAATGGAGCCTCCCCAGCTGCCTCACACTCCAGCAGGTGTGGATGGAATCTTCTCAGCTGCCTCAAACTCCTGCAGGTATGGATGGAGCCTCCCCAGGTGCCTCATACTGCAGCAAGTGTGGATGGAATCTTCCCAGCTGCCTCACACTCCAGCAGGTGTGGATGGAGCCTCCCCAGCTGTCTCACACTCCAGCAGGTGTGGATGGAGCCTCCCCAGCTGTCTCACACTCCAGCAGGTGTGGATGGAGCCTCCCCAGCTGTCTCACACTCCAGCAGGTGTGGATGGAGCCTCCCCAGCTGCCTCACACTCCAACAGGTGTGGTTGGAGCCTCCCCAGCTGCCTCACACTACAGCAGGTGTGGATGGAGCCTCCCCAGCTGCCTCACACTCCAGCAGGTGTGGATGGAGCTCCCCAGCTGCCTCACACTCCAGCAGGTGTGGATGGAGCCTCCCCAGTTGCCCCACACTTCCACAGGTGTGGATGGAGCCTCCCCATCTGCCTTGCCTTCCCACCATGATGGACTGGTACCCTGATCCTATAAGCCAGAGTAAATACTTTCTCCTTTAGTTGCTTTTGCTAGGTGTTGCATCACAGAGATAGGAAAGATAATTATTATAAAAGGAGATAACTGGTGATGAAATGGAGGGAAGGGGATGTGATTCATAGCCATGAACATGGGTGGGCAGCCTCAAACTGTAGCTGTGGGAAAAATGCTTTGTCCAGGAGCCTTTCTAAGGAACCAGGCCTGCTGATAGTTTGACTTTAGTAGCCCCCTGATGTTCCTTTTGGACTGTAACATTATGTTTGTAGGTGGTTTGAAGCCACTAACTTTGTAGCAATATGTAACAGTCACATAGCTAGCCAAGGGGAGATCTTGATGGGAGAGAAAGACAATGAGGTGGGGACTCCTTCATTACTGAGGTTCAAGGTTACAGCATATTTTGACTAAACCATGTGGCTCCTAGTTCCCCACCATGGAAAGCAAAGACGACCACAAGTGTGGGGACTGAACCCAGGCTTAATTGTTTTGGGAAGAAGGTTGGTTCTGAGAGAGGATAGGGTTATAACTAAGATGTTTCTAGAACACAATGCCTTGATATTGTGTATGTGAGTGACAAACTACAGCTTCTTCTGATGTCCCAAACTGAGGTTACATGGCATAAATGACATACTTAAGGGATGGATCAAAGTGCCAGGCACAGTGTAAAGCAGGGTGGTGTCATGATGACCAGGCATGAGCAACGATGACAGGAGCCAGGGGTGCCCTTAGGTAAGAGAGTGGGTGCACATGTGGGAAACAGTGGATCCCTACTTGAGGTGACAACTCCCTTGAAATGAATTGCTGCTAATCAGGAGAACCTGAATTTGGTTCCTAGCACCTAGGGAGAAGCTGGGAATGAAGGCATCTGCCTGTGACTGTAGCACTGGGGATAAAGACAGGCAGATCCTGGAATCATTGCCCAGCTGGTCTAGCCAAGATCACAAGTTCCAAAGCAGTAGGGCACTCTGTCTCAAAGGCAGTGTTGCTGTATTGTTTGAATCACCCCACACAACATCCTTTGTCCTGCGTCCATCATTGTTACCATCACTGAGTCTATACCCAGCTCATGATACCATAATTTTTTTATGAGTAAAGAATAATTTTATTTATTTTTTATTTTATTTAATATTATTTTTTAAAAATATGAAAAATAAGGAATTATATTTATTTTGTATTGTAAATATTTTTTATTAATTTTTATTGAGCTCTACATTTTTCTCTGCTCCCCTCCCTGACTCTCCCCACTCCCCTTCAACACTCCCTCAGGGTCCCCATGCTCCCAATTTACTCAGGAGATCTTGTCTTTTTCTACTTTCTAATTCCCATGTAGATTAGATCTATGTAAGACTCTCTTAGTGTTCATTGTTGTCTAAGTTCTCTGGAATTGTGATTTGTAGGCTGGTTTTCTTTGCTTTATGTTTAAAAACCACCTATGAGTGAGTATATGTGATAACTGTCTTTCTGTGTCTGGGTTACCTTACTCAAAATAATGTTTTCTAGCTCCATCCATTTTCCTGCAAAATTCAAGATGTCATTATTTTTTTCTGCTGTGTAGTACTCCATTGTGTAAATGTACCACATTTTCCTTATACACTCTTTGGTTGAGGGGCATTTAAGTTGTTTCCAGGTTCTGGCTATGACAAACAATGGTGCTATGAACATAGTTGAAAACATGTCCTTGTGGTACAATTGAGAATCCTTTGGATATATACCCAAAAGTGGAAGGTTGTATACCATAGTTTTATCAAGACTTCTATTTATGGACATACCTGAAACTGACATGTTGAAATATATAGTAAAATAGCTTTATTTTAATATTGTATTGTCTTTAGAAAATAGTTTTGAGAATAGGCAGTTCCTATTACCTGTGGTTTTCACTTTGAGACACAAAAGAAAATATTACCAATTTTTGATCATAAAAGAGGCCATTGGCACAGGTGAAATGAAAGTCTTTGGCCTGGAGTCTCAAAGAACTGTCCTCATCACTGTAAAGGAAAAGATAGATTCTGCTAACCAGCTAAGGGGAGCAATGAGGAAGCTATCCATCCCCTGTCTAAAACCTTTGGGTGAAAAGGAAGAAAATTGTCATCTGTGATAAAGACAACTCCCACATCACTGCATGATCTCCCAGGATGAAGATGCTACAGACTGGGAAATGAACAAGGGTCCTGTGGGTTGAAGCTGAGAAACTATAGCTGGCAAGCTGTTGGGAGAAGAGTGAAAGAAGGACAGAGGGAGAGGAGAGAGAAAGGGAAGGAGAGCGGAAGGGAAGGGAGAGAGAGAAAAAAGAGGAAGAGGAGGAGAAGAGAAATGGGGGAGATGAAAGAGCCAGAGGATGAGGGAAAGAGGGAGAGGAGAGGAACCACAGAGCAGGGCTGTCTGCCATTCTGGAGGAGTCTGGGAAGCAGGGAACCTCACAGAAACTTTTGAGCTGCTCTCAAGTCCTTAAACAAGGAATAGTTCCAAAGGCTCAGTGGGGAGGCACAGAAGCCAGAGGTTCCTCAGCAGTATCCCTAAGGGGGTAAGAGCGAGCCTGGCCATAAATTCACCTCCCAAGCAGCTAGCAGGTTGCTAGCTGGATTCCCTATACCTCATCTTTATTTAAAAAAAAAACAGTAAATAAACACAAAGATAGGTATGAGAACCACGTTGATAATAATGAAAAATATAATTCTCAACTGGGTGAGGTTCTCCTTCCCCTAGTTCACACTTGGTATCAGCTGGGGATCTTTTGATGCCACTGTGATGGGGAATGGAGGATGGGGGATAAAGACTGCTTCTGCTGCCCAGAGAGCAAAGACCTTCATCTTACTGGCCATTCTGCAGGATCCAAGATGAGTCTCCAGGACAAAGTCAGATTTGGAGTTCTAATTTCTACAGGACTGAGTCAAGGTGTGGGATAACTGCTGAGAAGAGCTTGTGGGGCACTGGGACATGGCAGGATCTCAGGGAATAGTTCTTACTTGTGTCATGATGTCTATCCCTCTTGCTGTTTCCAGACTTGGGAAGAAAGCAATACCCCACCATTCACTATGGTGATCACTGCCCACCCTCCTGTGAGGACAGCAGTGCTTGCTCTCTACTGAGGGCTGGCAGCAGGAGGTCATGTGTTCAGTGCTACCCACACAGTGACTCAGGAGTCTATGAGGAATACAAGCATCATCTTGCATGGAAGAAAAGTGAAGCCTGTATGTGGATGAGCACACACAGAGTCCACTGTGTACACAGCTGTTTTTAAAACCCAGTGAGGCAGGCCTGCAATCCCAGCTACGTGGAAGGCTGAGGAAGGAGACTTGAAAGCCCAGTCGGGCTAGAGTGAATTCAAGTCCAGCCTATGTTATGCACAGTCCAGAGAATGGTCTAGGGTAGTGGTACTTTTGGGTATGAACTACTGAGTTCATTAAATCTACAGCAAACTAAAATAAAAAGGACAAATACCAAGCAGCAGATAGATAGAGCAAAACATCATCAAATTGGAGGCTTACATCCTGCAGGAATCATTCTGGAAAGCCCTTCTGAGGCAACCACCTGGGGTTAGTGATTGAGAATCCTGGGTGGAAAAGAGTGTTCCCTCAGGCGAGGCTTCCAAGTAAAAGAAGAAATAGCAATATACGGAGATGACATCATCAAATCAGGTGCATACAGCATCCAGCAGACCCCAACTAGGGAAGTTGTGGTATCAGTTGAAGGCCCAATTGAGCTTTCTCACCATGCTGATCTCCCATGGATGAACCCGTGACTTCTTTTCCCCACTCCAGATATGTTTATGCCACAGGATAAGCAACAATAACCTCTGCTGGGAATGGTTGACCTCCCAGTCGCTCTCAAGGAGAGGATGCTCTTACTCTTGGGTGGTTTGCTGCTCCTCTCATTCTCTACATAGAGGTGGGAGCCCATCCCAGAAGAGAAGCCATGGAGGACACTTAGAGACTTTTGCTTGGGTCTGAAGTGGAGAAGGGACAACCCTGCTCCCAGAGCTGGCTTCTCAGCAAGCACAAACAGTGCATGACAGTTTACTTATTAAATGTATATTACATCTGACCAATGTAATGAGATTATATCTCAAAATTCAAAAAGGGCCAGGGGTGCAACTCAGTGGTAGAACATTTCTCTACCATGCATAAGGCCCTAAGTTCAATTCTCAGTATAGCAATAAAAGTAAAAACATAAACAAACACTCAATTTATTAATTTATCAGCTCTATTGAGGTATGATTAACAAAATAAGATAGTATAAATCTAGTTTGAGGAATATATATGTGTGTATACACACACACACATACACAGACATACAATACCAAATTCACATTTATTAATCTATCTATGTATCACCTAACTTAAACACAAGGTATTCTTCCCCAGCTCAAACTACAATGCCGCTCTAATGATGGGCACCTAGACACCGGGTCCCCAGAACTTATTTACCTTACAGCTGAAAGGATGAACAACATATTCCTACACCAAATCCTCAAACTCTTATTCCATTCTACTTTTGGATTCTGTGAGTTTGATTTCTTTTCTTTTTTAATTGCATGTGTGTGTATGTGTGTCTGAGCATATGTCCGTGAACTACATGCATGCAGGGGCCTCCAGAGTTCAGAAGAGACATCAGATCCCTGGACCTGGAGTTAGAGACGATGGCAAGCCTCCATGTGGCTGTTCACAGCCAAACTTGGGTCCTCAGGAAGAACAGCGTGTGTTCTTAAATGCGGAGCCATCTTTCCAGGCCCAGGTTTGTTTTCTTTAATTTTATATATGAGTGTATAGGAGTTCTCATTCCCTGATGTATCTCAGGAGCTTAAGGTTTTCAAGCTTTATCATTGTTGTTTCAGATGACGGAACGTCCATCTTTTTCTGGCAGAATTAAAGCACTTTCCCCGACCGTGTGTGTATTTCTTTACCCATTCATCTATCAACAGACACTTGCTTCCCCACCATAGTTTTTGGTATTTTTTCTTATTTATTTATTAATTTTCAAGATTTTCTTTTTTATTGATTTTATTGAGCTGTACATTTTTATTTGTTCCTTTCCCCTTTAACCCTCTCCCATGGTCCCCATGCTCCCAATATACTCAAGAGATCTTGTCTTTTTCTACTTCCCATGCAGATTAGATCCATGTATGTCTCTCTTTGTTGTCTAGGTTCTCTGGGATTGTAGGCTGGTTTTCTTTGCTTTGTGTCTAAAAGCCACTTATGGGTGAGTACACATGATATTTGTCTTTCTGGGTCTGGGTTACCTCACTCAAAATGATGTTTTCTAGATCCATCCATTTGTCTGCAAACTTCAAGATGTCATTATTTTTTTCTGCTGTGTAGTACTCCACTGTGTAAATGTACCACATTTTCCTTATCCATTCTTCAATCAAGGGGTGTTTAGGTTGTTTCCAGGTTCTGGTTATGACAAATAATGGTGCTATGAACATAGTTGAACACATGTCCTTGTGGTACAATTGAGAATCCTTTGGGTATATACCCAAAAGTGGTATTGCTGTGTCTTGAGGAAGGTTGTTTCCTAATTTTCTGAGAAGTCGTCATACTGATATCCAAAGGGGCTGTACCAGCTTGCACTCCCATCAGCAATGCAGGAGTGTTCCCTTTACCCCACAACCTCTCCAGCATAAGTTGTCATCAGTGTTTTTGATCTTTGCCATTCTTACAGGTGTAAGATGGAATCTCAGAGTTGTTTTGATTTGCATTTCTCTAATGGCTAAGGATGTTGAGCATTTCTTTAAGTGTCTTTCAGCCATTTTAGATTCCTCTGTTGAGAGTTCTCTGTTTAGGTCTGTACTCCATTTTTCTAAATTGGATTATGTGTCCTTTTCATGGCCGATTTCTTGAGTTCTTTGTATATTTTGGAGATCAGCCCTCTGTCCAATGCCCCACCACATTTTTGTGAATAGTGCTACAGTGAGCACAGAAGTGCAGATGTCCTTGTGAACAACTGATTTTATTTCAGAATCACTCAGGAGGAAAATCTCCGGGCATGCCTGTGAGGTTGTTTCTAGATTGGTCTAATTGAGGCAGGAAGACCCACCCTAAATCTGAATGGCACCAACCAAGGGATAAAACAGAGAGACCAGCAGTCATGGCTCTGTGTTTCTCAAGTGCAGATGTCATGTGACCAATCACCTCACACTCCTACCACCATGCCTTCCCCACAGTATGGACTGTACAGTCATAATGTTAGACAAAATAAACCCTCCCTTCCATTATGTTGCTTTTTTCAAACATTTTTGTCACCGAAATAAAGCAAGTGACTAACACGAAGATGACTACACCAGAGCTGTGAGAGGCTAGGCCATCTGTCACATCTACACTGACCTAGCAATCAGACTCTGCTTGTCACCACTTTCTGCAGGGCATAGTCACGTGGGGGCTGAAGTGAGTCCTATAGAACATTCGTAAACTAAAGCAGATCTTTCCTATTCCTCCCCCTTTCCAGAAAGAGGTAAACTCTGGAGTGATCAGTTCAGAATACACAGCCATGGGATGTTCTAGAATACTGTCTTAACTGAATCTGTAGGGAAGACAAAGCTCAGGCCAGTCTGCTGAGAGAAGCAAGCAAAAGTTGAAGCAGTCAGAAAAAAATGAATCATAAATTAAGACAATGCCCATATTTTGGACATTTTGTCGATTTCTTTATTTCTGTTTCCAAGGCATATGTCATTTAAAATACATTAACAGGACTCTTCTGCACTTTTTTTGAAATTTGAGATTTTAATGCTATTGCTTGTTCCAAAAACTTAATGGGTCTTTTTGTGGTCTTTTCCTCCTAATTCATCTCATTTGTAGTCTGGTGTCTTAGTATTTTCTGATGAGATGATGCTCAGCATAAATATTCAGGCTCGGTTCCCACCCATGTGTTTCCCAGGACCTTGAGGACACCCCACGTCTTCTTAAAAATGACTCAAGCTGCTGCATTCCACTGGGCTTCTGAAGACTCCAGAATCTTCTATGCCTACAGTTCACTCTAGGTTTGCTTTCTTGTTGATCTCACTAATCCCTCACTCCGGGGATCCCAGTGCAGATGTGGATTTTAGAAACTTCTAGATTCTGAGTTCTATGTCCACAAAACACACATATGAGCAACAGCTCTCATGCTGCAAAGTTTTGGTGATGGACAACTTCTATCTAGCACATAACTTAAAAACTGAGTTTTAGGGAGCTGAGGAGATGGCTTGGTAGATAAAAACCTTGCCCCAAAATCAATGGATCCCTGAACAGTCATGGTGCCTATGATCCCATCACTTGGGAGACAGAGACAAGAGAACCCCTAAAACTCAGTGGTCAGCTAGTCTATCCAAATAGGCAGGTTTGGGGCTCAGTGAGAGAGCTTCTCTCAAAAAATAGAGTAGAGATCAGTTGATGAAGACATTTGGTTGACCTCTGGTCTCCAAATGTGTACACCCACTAACTTGTGCATATATACAAACACATAGCCATGTATACCCCCAACACACACACACACACGCACATGCACACGCATGCACACACACACACACACACACACACACACACACACACACACTCACATATGTACATGAGTTTTAGACATGTAATCTTAATGGTCACTCCCTAGTCCTTCTGATGTCCCTTTATATTTTTTCTTTCTCTCTTGCTTCTTTCACCCCATCCCTGGTTATCCGCCTGTCTTATTGTACTTCTACCCTTAAAGCTCATTATCCAAACTTTTTTCTAAAAATAGACAGAGTGTTCTAAAGAGCAGTTATAAAAATAACACCTCCCCCTCTTTCTCTGTGAAAGGAAACTCACTGGAGAGAAGATCAGGACAGACCCAGCCAGGTTCCAGAAATCAAGCCTGTGGAGGTGAGTCCAAAAATACTGGTGCCCAGCGAACAATGGCCTCCATGCCTTTGTCTTCACTTCAGTTAGCCCACTCTGCTTGTTCATTTTTGCAGGAAGAATGTAACTGCAGTTGCCAACACCTCATGCTGTCCCTTCTAAAACAAAGATGGCCAAATTCACGTCACAACGCAGAGATTGCTTAGAAAAGGTGAAAATCCATGGAATAGTCTACTTTGGCAGTTTGTTCTCAACACATAGCTCCCAATACCAATTATGGCTGAGAATACCAGCTTCCTCCAGCATAGCTCAGATAGTGCTGACCTCCATGTCACAGGGACCACTGGAGTATTTTCTGTTACTTGATTAGATTGCTTAATTAAGTCTCTACTGGGTGTCAATCAGGCAGGGACAATTTTCACCCCCATTTCACAGATGAGAAATATAAGGCAGAAGAACCACCCAAAGCAATCATAAACCAGAGTAACTTAGACCCAGAATCCATGTTCTCAAAAGCGCATGTCTCTGATTTCATAAGTAGCAATGCCAGGTGATCCCAGAATCTGGTTGCCCAACTTAGAATTATTATGATACCAAGACCTTGGGCTTAATCTCCTTAGATTCATCCAGTGCCAGCCTAAATACCTCACAGACCAGTTTGCTCCACTCCACACAAGGCATCCCTACCAGCATGTGTTCTCCCTTCTCTGAGCATTGTTTGCCAGCCTGAACGGGAACCGTTAAGTAATTATTTGTGCAATGACTTCAAATATGTCTTTTTAACTATGAGTGAAGATTGTTTGACTTGTAGTTTAGCCTCAACAAATATTTGCTTAGAGCTTGCATGTATGAGAGTAAAGGCAGAAAAGCCTAAAATAACTCCCGGTAGAACACATTTCTCAGACTGGAAGTCGGCAACAACTGGGGCTGGGCAATTCTCTGGAGAGAGTGGGGTTTGTTTTCAGCATTGAGCTAGAAGAGCTACAGTGATGGTTAACACTGATTTTCACTGATTGACAGGACCTAGAATCACCTAGGAGACAAGTCTAGGCACGTCTGTGAGTTTCTAGATCGGGTTAATTGAAGTGAGATAACCAACCCTATACAAGTATGGCATCATCCCCTGGGAAGAGTCCAGGATTGGATGTAAAGGGGAAAATGAGCTGGTGGCAGTATTCATTTCTTTCTGCTTCCTGACTACAGATATGATGTCACCAGCTGCCTCAGGCCTACGTGGGCTTGCCCCTGCCATGTTGGATAGTGCCCTCACACTGTGAGCCAAAACAACGCTTTCTTAAGTTGCTTCTGTCAGGTGTCTGGTCACAGTGGGTTTTGTTTCTGTTTGTTTTGCTTTGTTTGTAGCTCAGTCTGGCTTTGAACTCACAATCCTCCTGCCTCAACCTTCTAAGTGCTGGGATTGCAAGCGTCAGCCACCATGCTAGCATAAAAGAGTGCGCTTAAAGCTTTGCTTTGGCAAATGTGTCTCTAGGTGCCCCAGTTCTCATCTGTATCTGTGAGCAGCCATCTGGAAGACAAGCATGGTGGGGGTTCCTGGGAATTCCCCTGCGTGGCATTTAAAATGAAAGTCTTTCTTGAATGAATGAATCACTGAGAACGGCTTTCTTTACTCCTGAATTATGATAACGCAGTTGTCACTGTTTGCTAAAGGGTGTGTTTCTTTCTCACCTAATCCTGTCCACTTGTGGACTAGGCAGTTGAACAAAGCCTTTAGACTCCAAAGCTGCTGGGCTTCTTATCTTCTACACTTGCTTTTGACTCTAAACCACATGTCAAATATTTGGAACACTTCTCCCTGCTGCTGGCTTTCATAGTGCCAGAAAGTGTGGTGGGGAAAAGAACGCTATCAGTGGTCTTACCCAGACTGGACTCTGCACGCTGCAACGCTTGCTAGATAGGGTGTGCCTGCTGGTGTAATAGTGGCACCATGGCTGTAATGGAGGTGCCAACTGCATTTGGGTTGGATTTGAGACCCACTCCACAGGAAGAAATTCATGCCTGGTACAAAAGTCCATGGCTGGGGAGGTCATAGGCTCTCGGGGGAATCCACCTCTATCGTTTGGTAAATGGGCATAGTGCCTAACTGCTTTCTGAATAATTACATTTATATCATTGTTGCTGGTTTCAGCCTTAGAGAAGATAGTTTAATAGTGGACAGTGGTTAATGCAGAGATTCATAACTGATCTAGATTTTAAGAATTAGGACTGCTGAGTGCTCGGCCCTATGTTTAAGGTCGTCTGTATCACGCACTCCACGCAGGCTCTGGGTACATCTCAGAAGGGGGCGGTGGAAAGAACACATTAATAAGAACTGGAGGATGAGGGAGTGTGTTGTGAAATGCTATCCTCTGGTCATGACATAGCTGTTGCATGTATGAACTCACAGCATCTGTGGCTACCCGAACAACCATGTGCAAGGTGAGCTTTCTAGCACCCGAGTCACATCCCTGTCCAGGATGAGGCTTTCTGATTCCTGCTTTTCTTTTGGGTTATGGCTAATGCTCTGGAACTCTCCATCTACCTGATCATTGCTTCAGGACAGGAGGCATGACCAAAATGATGTATTTACTATTCACTTTATCCCTGTGCAGTGCTGGGGTGATAGACACCTCCAACTACAGGGCTCCAAATGCAGAGCTGAGACTTCTGTATTTCTATTTCAAGGAGTGCTATGGAATAACGGTACTGATGGGGATTGAGGGAAGTCCTGGAAAGGACTGATCCAAACAGTTCTTGCTGTGGCTCCACCTTTGTTCCCTGAGTGGTCCTCAGCCCTGAGAGGGATTTACATGTGCATGGGGGAAAAAAAAGCTGGTGTCATCAAAAGAAAAGAAGCTGTTGTCTAAGAGTGGCCTTGAGAGGTGGTTGCATGCTCTTTGAGACCTGCTCCTTTCTAGTTGGAATTAATGCAGGCAGAGCATGATCTAAAGGGATCAAGCACACATGTATATGCATGTATGTAAACATATGTATACATATGTGTATTTATGCATGACATGCATGTATGCATGTTCATGTGTGTATCGATTTATACGTGTTTATATACACGCACATTTGTACTCCAGAACACATGCATGCACTGTATGCATACATACACATATGTATATGCATGTGTACATGTGCATGTGTCTGTATGTGTGTACATGAATATTTGTATGTGTCTTCATGTATATGTATATATTTATTTATGCATACATCATAATTCTCTTTCTTTTGGGTTTTTTAGAGACAGAGTCTCACTATATAGTTCTGGCTGGCCTGGAACTCACAATGCAGAACAGGCTAGCATCAAACTCATACAGAGCCACCTGCCTCTGCCTCCCAAGTGCTGAGACAAAAGCCATGTGACACCTCACCTGGTCCTGCATAATAATTTCAGTGTGGATGTTGGATGCTAAAGCAAACACACTGCATTTGTCCCGACTGTTTCCTGTAACGTATGCTATCTAGGTTCCTTTCTCCTCGGGACACTTTCTGTTTGGTTCAAACCTGCTTACACCCCAGCTGCAGGGAACTGTGAGGACAAGGGGAAGGCTCCCGCACCAGGAGCTGCTTTGATTGATCAACCCTTTGGAGAATTCAGATGGAATCTGTGATGGACACAGCACCTTCGGGTACACTTGTTCCCTCCCTGGTCTGCGAGTGTCTGGAGGGAGGAGGCTCCAGTTCTCTCACTTTAGAAACTATTTTGGGGAGCCTAGGGGTGTGGGTAGATGGGCTGTGCCTCTGGGGGATGGACAGCGGGGGGGTGTGTGAAGCAGATCTGAGGAATTCCTCTGGGACCTGGCTCCTCTATGGCTCTACTTCCTTATTGTTCCTTCAGCCTTTAAACTAGGGATTCTAAAATCGTTGGTGTTCAACTGTTGGCTGTCTGTGTGTCTGTGTGCCCAGGACTTATTTGGCAGGTATGGATACAGAGTTTATGGATACCTTCTCAGTCTAGTGATTTTATAGAAAAAAAATGCATTGCACTTCAAAGAAACTGGTTGCATTGGAACATATCTATCAAAATATTTAATACTATGTCTGTATAAGGTAATAGATGACTTTGTTATTAACACATGAAATAAAAAAGACCTAGCGGTGGCTCTAAGGATTTCCTGATTTTGAAATGATGACATGGGTAAGTGATGTTTTGAAACATCTACACTTGTAACATGATAATTATCTATGACTTTTGCCAGAGACACAGTCATTGCTGAACTGTCACTGTTGTGACTTGTTTCTTCATTCCTAATGAAAGACAGATCCAGTTTCAGTCAGAAGCTGATGAAAGCAGGTGGCAGAAGAGTCCTTCACCATTCACTAGTCAGGGTTCTCTAGAGGAACAGAACTCATGGTGTGTTGTGTGTGTGTGTGTGTATATAATATAGGTCTATGTGTACATGCTTATATGTATGTGTATACACACACATACAAGTACATACACTTACACATATACACATGCATATAACATATACGCATGCATATAACTAAAGTGGCTTAAAGGCTATAGTCCAGATAGTCCAACAATGGATTTCTACCAAAGGAAAGTCCAAGAATCTTGCCACAGTTTTTCAGTCCACAAGGCTGGATGTCTCAGCTGCTCTTTAGTATACACTGGAATCCTAAAGAAGTAGGCACTGAGGCTAGTGAAGGAATGAACTTGCCAGCAAGATCAAGGGTAAGTAGGCAAAGAGAGAGAGAAATAGAGATAGAGAGAGAGAGAGAGAGGGAGAGAGAGAGAGAGAGAGAGAGAGAGAGAGAGAGAGAGAGAGAGAGCTTTCTTCTTCTAAGTCCTTTACACGGGCTGGCACTTCAAATTATTTAATTAAAGAAAACATACTTCACAGGTATAGCCAGCTACTTGGTATCTTTAGTTAATTCCAGATGTGGTCAAGTTGACAACCAAGAATAGCCATCACAGTGATATTTCTGAATGCCAATGGTGGGCCAGGTTAGAAACCTGATTTTAATAATGGAATGACCAAGAATTGACTTATAAACAAGAAATTTATTTCTCACAGTTCTGGAAGCCAGAAGTAGAAAATTGATGTGTCAACAACAGACTTTGGGTTTGCTGAGTACTACTTCCTGGTTCTAGATGGGATCATTTTGCTGTGACTTCAAATGACAAGACCCACTCTGGGGCTTAAAGACACTAACCCCTTTCACTAGTCACTGATTGCCCCTTCCCAAGGGCCTACCTTCTACCTTGGGCACTTGGTTTCCTGGTATATGAACTGGGAAAAGGGTGAGTGAGGACAGTCATCCAATCACAGCAAGACCTCATACTCAGTGGGCTTGAGTGGTCTCCCACCCTCCCTTACCATCTACGAACAATGGCCTCACTTGTCATCTCAGCAAAATGAGGCCCCGATGACAGCCGAAGTCAGAGAACTTAAGGTCATCTTGATTCCCATCCTTTTCACTTATCCCTAACCCATCAACAAGGCCTGTCCACTTGGCCGCTACACAGACTCATTCCCTGACTCTGCTCCTTGCTTCTGATGAAGAATGCCTGTTCTTCATCTTGCAAGTGTTCGCCTCCTTTCCCTTCCCTTCCTTTCTCTTTATGTTTGTGTCTGAACACGGGAACTCCTACATTCCAGACTGACTTCCAACCATGACGTAGCCAAGGATGACCTTTAACTTGTGACTCCTGCCTCACCTCCTAAGCACGTTGGAATTTTAGGGCTTTGCCATTCAGCCCAGGTAGCCAGAAGCCTGTCTCCTCAATGACTCTAGATCCCATGAGGTCCGCCAGCAGCCTTAGCCATTACACTATCTGTCCTCGGCCTCACCTTCTGCTTCCTTCCTGCACTTGCTCTGACAAACTCAGCAGCAATAGATGCATGAGACGTGATGGCTTCTCTTTGGAGTCTGCCTTCTTCACAAATGGGAGTGATCACGAGGCACAGTGGATGCCTGGATTGGACAACAAGGACGCGGGCATCTAGTCTGTTTATCAGGTGTGTGGGTGGATCAGCCAGTGTCTGCCTACTCCAAAGCCAGCCCAGAAGACTCATTCAAAAGGAACTTGAAGGCCTCACGCTGGAGTCACTGGGTCACCTCACAATCATTCATTCAGGAAGCAGTATGCAGACCCTTTCCTGAAGCAGCTGAAGGAACAATGGTAATACAGGGCACTCCAGCTGACCCACTTCCCTTCATCCCCAGCATAGTTCCCCTCACCTGTGTGGTGTCTAAGCAGGTTCCCGGTGGCCAATGACGCCATTTTCCTTTCCCTTGCTTGGTGGCAGGTTCACACAAGTTTAATCGGCTTCCTTCTATCCCAGGAAAATCTGATATTAACTGAATATTTGCACAAGTTTTTCTCATACTGTGAGCATAGACCCAAAGCTAGTCAAGTGCCTGTCTACCTGTTTGGATGGCCATGCAGTCCTAGAAGGAAAGTCTGTGGCAGTCAGTGGGGCTGAGTGTACCCAACAGATAGGAAATGCAGACCAACCATGGATGGATGGAATTACTATCGTAAGTTTATCAGGTTGTTCTAGCTTCCTTATATTAAAACGGGGACATTATATGTGACAATTTCTAAGGTTTCTGTGAGAATGGAAGGAGCTAGGGAGCGGGAGCAGCAGGGACAGAATCATGTACATGGACTATCCAGCAAGTGTAGTTCATTGTCCCTGCTGATGATGTTGCCATTCAAACTCTTATTTAACACACTGCAGTACATTCCTGGAAACAGTTCTGTGAGATGAGCAACCAGCATTGATCATGGCAACCCTCAACAGCTGTTGAGAGGCTAATCAAATGACAAGTTTGGAGCTGTCTTAAAAATGCATTGTCCACTCTCCACAACAACCAGAAGAGACAAAGACAATCTGCAAGTCAGGGAAGCCGTAGGAGTAGACTGAGAGGGGTTAAGTGGCCTGACCGAGGTCACCCGGCAAAGAAGTGGAAGAGAGCTGAGGCCAAGCCCTTCCGTACCATGACTCTTGATGGCTTTATGGTGACAAGTTTCACTCTTCATTCTAGAAAGAGGAAATAACGAAGTGGGAAGGAAGGTGAGCAGAGTCCGTTCCTCGAATCAGACCTGAGCCTGGAAATGGGTGAGATGTTGGCTAGGACTGGCATGCGCTTCACAAACGCCCAGGAATAACACCGTGGAAGGTCGGGTGCCCTGGTGAGTCTTTGAGTGTGCATTCACTTAGCATACTGAATAAAAGCAGCCATGCCCCTCATTCCCAATGGACACGAAGCAGCTGCTTACACATCTAAGTGATGCCAGGCTTGGGTCTTTGAGTCCTCACAGGAGGTCTTTACTGAATCTAGGGTGGAGGAAACCACAGCCACTGAACCCCAAGCTTTAGCAAGAGATAAAGAGTGCACAGTCCAGGTGCTGCTGGGGCCTGAAGGCATCTTCCAGATCAAAGGCTGAGTGAGAATGGACCCATGTGCATTTCCTCCCAGCATGGGATTTAATTACTGGGAGAGGCCATATGCACCTATTTTCAGGAACAGGCATGTGGGTGGAAGGTATACAGGGTTAATATTCTTTCTTTGGGTTCGTGAGTTTCATTGATTTTCCTAGAGGGAAAGGCTGCCCTTTGGCCTTATTCCCACAGGCAGGTTTACTGGAGCCAAAGAGGCTGGCAGGTGTTTGCAGAGGATGCTTGACTCCCTTAGGAGGCAGAAGATAACCAGGTGAGAGGATGAAGGTAGAGAGACTGCCCTGTCGACAGATAGAAAGTCACCTATCTAGGGTGAAAAAGACCAAGGAAAAACATCTTGTCCTTGACTAGACCAGAGACCTGAGCCAAGAAAAATACACCATGACCCTGACTTGTCCCCTGGGCAAGGGCTTGAAATCACACCAATCCCTGAGCTTGCCCCACACACTCAAAGATTGCAGAATCCTATCAATCCCTGAGCACAGAATCCCAACAATGCCTGAAGTCCCTGTCCTTGAAATGCCACCAATCCCTCGGTTTGCCCCAGAATCAGATTACAAACATCCACCAATCCCAAGCTACCTTGGAAAGCTCTCCTCCCTCCCCTGAAATCCTTCCTAAGGTCTGCACCCTCTTCAGCTTGCTGCTGTTTCCCACCTGAGCCAGTCACGATCCTGGATTCTTCTTTTCCAATAAATCTCTTGACTGAGGTTTGTTGTGCAATGTGACATTTTCACCAGAGCCCAGCTGAGCAGAGCAGAGCTGTAACACTTTCACTGGGGAAACTTTCCCCTAGCTGAGCAGAGCTGTAACAGCTTCCCTGGGAAAACCCTCCCTGCTTAAGGGTTACACTTGCATTGGGGAAACCTTTCCCTGGAGCAGAGCTGTAAGCTGCCATGCTTCTGGTGACTTGTGGTGTTCCTTGGCTCCCAACTGCCAAGATACCTCTCCGTCCGAGCTGCAATGCTCACAACCTGCTCACACCAGCTGCTTTCCAGTGGTCACCAAATCTTTTTCTGGGTAACTCCTTAGCCTCCTTCTCATTGCCTGTTTCTTCTAACACCATGGGCATTGTCCCACCCAGGCTGCCATCTTGTCAATAAACAGAGTCTTTAGACTCCTAACTGACCTCCTCCCTCACTCTTGCTTTATTCTAGCGTCTCATCTGAGCTAATAGAGTGACCCTTGATAGGATCATAGTATGATATACATTATATTGGAAAATTGGAGGACATCTGGATAATAGCAATATTAACAAATATCCCTATGTATTTTAAAGAGTTCTTTTTGGGGTCTTCTAAGCCCCCCGTTTTGGTCCCTACCATTCACTTATGTCATTCCTCTTCCTCCTCTCCACCATGCTACATCACAGTGATTTTCCTCAAGCTTTTTGGAAATACACAATTCCTCCCATGTTGTTCCCTTGAAGATCTCAACAAAAATGTCTTCAGGGCTGGCAAGATTATAGATTACCACATCTGTCCTGCAGGTAAACATGCTTGCTTCGCAAGCCTGAAAACTTGAGTTTGATTTCCAGAGTTCATGTTAAATGGACAGATGTGGTGGTTCACTTCTGTAATCCCAGGATTCCTATGGGGAGATGGAAGAATCACCCAGAAGCTTGTGAGTCAGTTAACCTGGAATATATAACCTGAAGAACTAATGAGAATCCTTGCCTCAAATTCAGCAGGAAGGAACAAACTGACTCCTAAAGTTGTCCTCTGGCATCCACATGTGTGTACACGCATACACACACACACACACACTAAAACCAGTATCTTCCTCAGAGGAACCTTGCCACTACACTAATCTGCATTCTAAATTAGACCCATGCACAGTGCCCATCTTTTCCATCATTTCTCAACTTTGTAAGCTCATATTTATGAATTTTGCTTGCCAAGTCTTCCCAGCTGGAGTGTATGGACCACAAGGGCAGATATTCTTCTGTCTTGTTCATCACTTTATCTCCTGTGCTTAGAAGCTTGAACCAATCCCATAAATATTTATGCAGTTCTTCTGAAGCACATGATCCTGTGCTAGGTGCTGGAGATACAAAAAGATAAGACACCATCTGTGAAAGATAGCTGGACAAACAGCCCTCGACCGAAGCATGCATATGCATAATTTAAAGACACAGGACTGGATATACCTTCCAGTACCTACTATCCCCTAAACAAAAATCAAGATTCAGTAGTTAGGCGGGAGAGCTGGCTTAGAAGACAACTAATAATGACTACCAAGGGTGGATTTTGGTTTTATTCAAACAATGTCCTCTGCATGTGGAAAGTGGCCATCCTTTCTTGGCTCTGAGGCTGTGGAAACCACTGCTTGCTCCAGCTGTGCTTGCTGCTGCTCACTCATAGCTCATACATTCCCAGTGATTATGCAGAGCAGCCAGGGTGCTCTTGTTTCTCAGAATATTCTCAAGAAATAAGACTGCATTAATAATTTGTTTTTGTGGTATGGGCCATTTGGTTGCAAAACGATATTCCAGTCCTAGCATGCCACTTCCTTTCCTCATTTACATTCGCTGCTGGTTTAATTATGCTTTTCAGTCAGAATGCTTATTAATTTTATAGACCTACCTGAAAATTAAATTGGATAAATTCCCTATGCTTGGTACCTTGAAAAAGTGTGTGTGTGTGTGTGTGTGTGTGTGTGAGTGTGTGTGTGTGTTTTCCCTAGCTGTTGCCAGAGACCACTTTGGTCCTGCGCAATTGGGTTCTTCAGCAAATTCATTTGCAAATAACACTATGTTGGTTTAAAGGATGCTCATCAGTTCTGAGCAGGAGGAACACTGTAGAGTGCAGCCGCATTCAGGGCAAAGTAGAATGATGATGAAGAAAATGGTCAAATATCTCGTCTTCTCACTGGGGAAGGAGTCCCTGAGTGCCACATACAATTCCCCCAAGGGCCTGGTTGACTTGTGCAAAGAACACAGTATGATGCAGTAAAGAATCAATAAGCCAATAAGCCTCTGAGTGCAAAGGGATTATGGGGCGGGGGGGGGGAGGGCGGCCAGGAGAGGCTCAGAGATTAAAATGCTGATGCGCAAGTATGAGAACGTGAGTTTAGAAGCTGGGTCATAGACAGGCATTGGTGGCACTTGCCTTTAATCCCAGCACTTTAATCCAGAAAGTCAGAGGTAGGTGGATCTCTGTGAGTTTGAGGCCAACCTGGTCTACAGAGTGAGTTCCAGGACCAGCCAGAGTTACACAGAGAAACCTTGTCTCAAAAACCAAAAAAGAAGAAAGTTGGGTCATGTGCATCTGTAACCCCAGGACAGAGACAAAGAGATGAATGGACTTGACTCTGGGAGACTTTACTGGTCAGTCAGTCTAGCCAAATCAGTGACTCCATGTTCAGTGACAGACCCTGTCACAAAAAAATAAGCTGAAATCAATAGAGGAAGACACTTGAGGCTGGCCTCTTGACCTCTACCGTACTTGTAACCTGCTCTGTCCTCCATTCGCAGCATTTACAAAGCAGGCTTCTTCTCTGACCACAGCTGATGGACTCAACAGGAAATCATTCATTCATTAGATATTTACCTCGTGGTACTAGAAATACAACAAACATCCAGAACCTGCTCTCAAACAACCCCATTCTCATAAGTAGTCACAGCAAACACTGAATAATAAACAAGGTAAGAGTTATGTAAGGTAAAAATGGAATGGAATGCTCAAGGGCTCCAAGAGCGAGTCAGCGAAGCCTGGGAACAGAAGCTCCTCCAGGACAGGAAGCATCCTGGGATTCCGTACAATCACCGCACTGCCTAGCCCAGTGCCTGCCACACAGATACTCAATAATCAGTTGTTGAGTTGAGCTGATTTAAAATCAATCAGGCCTCATATGATATACCAACCAGTAGCTGCTACTTGCTTGTGACAGCTAATTTCAGTTGTCAAGCTGACATGCCTGAGAGCGGAGCTCAGCCAAAGAATTATCTCCATCTGATCAGCATTGTGGCATGCCTTGGGGGTATTTTCTTGGCTCTTAATTGATATAGAGGAACCCAGTCTAGGGCAGTACCAGCTCTAGGTGGATGCACGTGGGCTGTATAAGAAAGCTAGCTGAAAGAGAAGCTGAGAGCAAGCTAGTGAGCAGAAATCCTCCATGGTTTCTGCTTCAAGCTCCTGACTTGCTGGAGTTCCTGACCTGACTTCTATCAACAATGAGCTATAACCTGTAAAATGGAATCAACTTCCCCAGTTGTTTTGTGAAAGTTTTATCACAGCAACAGGCAGCAAACTAGGACTTTGCTCTAACAAGTAAAGCCTCCCCAACCAGGTGGCCATCAGACAGCAAAAGTGTGTGTTTGCGCATTTCTGTGTGCTTTACTTGTCTTCTCTTTTCATGAAGATATCATTAATGATGTTAGAAAGTATCTGATTCAGTCATTCAATAAACCAAACTGCTTGCATCTTGTGGCTCTATCATCCCTAAGGTATTATTAGCTTTTGCTTCTACTTGATAAAACAGAACAAAACAAAACAAAAGAAAAAGGTGGGACATTGGTTTTCTTAGGAAAGAGAGAAAGGGTAGTGGGCCATGTTTCAAAGTGCCACTCAGTGCTGCTACTCGTATTGACCATGCTTCATGATTGAGCTCTCTGACAATATCTAATGACAAAGGAGTTTGGGAAATGTGGTTAAGCAAGAAAGCAAGGAAGAGAGGCTGTAGGTCTGGTGATAACATGATTGCATACTGTAATGTTGGAAAATGGATCAGAGAAATATTTTATAATGTGAACAGCAGATAGTCAAATGATAATAAAGGATTAAAGACCATTGTAAGAAAAGGGGTTGGGGGTGGGACAAAGCATCATGGGCGTGGGATGCAGTGTAGCTCAGTGGTAGAGTAGGTGCTTGGCATGCATGGGGTCCCAAGCTTGATCCACATTCCCATTGCCTGGGTTCTCCTATGTACATGGAGGTGAGGCTGCAACAGCAGCAAGGTCAAGTGAAGCTGTACCTGTAGCTCTGTGCCCAGGTACAGTCTTGTTGTAAGGTCAGTTACAAGTTGCTGAAACTTTTTGACTATAACATGATCAGCTTTGCATTTTAGAAGACTGCGGTGGGTCTGCTGTGGAAATCACACGGGACCGTGAATACACACTGAGGTAGGCAGGTGGCAGACTCCAGAAACACTTGCACCTTAAAAATGAGTGCAGGGCTGCTGATCAGAAGACGTGGTGATTTGAATAAGAGAGCCCTTTTTATTTTGGGTTGTTGAACACTGGGTTCCCAACCAGTGGCACTGTTTGGGGAGGGTTAGGTAGTGCGAGCTTTCTGGAGGAGGTGGGCCGCTGGAGACAGGCCTTGAGAGTTGGAAGACCCACATCATTTCAAGTTTGCTCTCTCCCCTCTTGCTTCCCTAGCTTCTGCTCTGCCTCCTGCTGCCTCTGTTCCACCACCATGGACTCTAACCTTCTGGACCTTTGAGCCCAAGAAACTCTTCCTTCTAAATGTTATGGAGTTTTCTCACAGCCCTAGAAGAATAACCAATATAGATAAGGAACAATCCCGTTGATTTTTATGTAATTTTGTTTCCTGTCTCCTCATTTTAAATCCCTTTGTAAATTTCTCCGCCTGAATGCTCAGTCTAAGATATTGTCTATATCCATTTGGCCCAGGGGCATTAGGCATGTTATCACACATGAGACATGCCTAATATCTTTTGATTTCAAACTGAGGAGCTTGCGTGGGAAGTATTAGCATTACATTGTACATGATGAGCTACTATGTCCAACCTTTGTTCATTTTGTAGCCAGCAATATTTAGACAGCTTCATTTTTGGAACAGAAATCCAGAGATAACTGAAGTTTTGGGGGACTGGGATGTAAATTGATTGTTAAAGATAGGGGAAGTGTTAGATGGGATGTGAACAATACAGCTTGATCAGTAGCTGCCTTCCTGCTGTAAGCAGGATTAGATGCAAGACGTCATAAGCAGCCTCAAAGAAGCAGGAAAACTTCCTGCATCCCTGTGTGTAGGACAAGTGGTGGCTGACCTGCAACAGCAGCAACTTTTAGTGACAAATGAAGATGCGTGCCAATGAAGAGCCGAGAAACTATGAAGCTGGCAGAACTTTTGAAGCACATCATAATTCAACAACCTCAAAAATTAATATGCAAAGTCAATCAAACATGAAAGAAGTGATACTGAAGATAAGAATTGACTTAAAAAAGCAAACAGAACACCTAACTAGACAAATGAAGCCAAAGAAGACAAACTCCAGAAATGAAAGAACTATCACTACATATCCTACAGATATCAGAGAACTTTAGGACAATGGTCGCACCCAACAAAGCCAACTACTTGGGCCAACTGGAGGAGCACCAATACTGTCATGTGATGCAGCAGGAATTCTTAGACTCACACTGGAGAAAATGTGGAACTGGGACTCTTTCTTTCTTTTTCTGTCCTTTCTTCATTTAAAATTTTTTTGCAAGATCTAACCCTCCTTTTGTAGTTCAGATTGTCCTGGAACTTATAGAGATCTACTTGCTCATGCTCCCCAAGGGCTGGGAAAACTGTGCTGATGGGCGGTCGGGGCGCACGCCTTTAATCCCAGCACTCAGGAGGCAGAGGCAGGCGGGTCTCTGTGAGCTTAAGGCCAGCCTGCTCTACAGAGGGAGTTCTAGCATAGCCAAGGCTACATAGAGAAACGCTGTTTCAAAAAACTAGAAAAAAATTGTGTACCATCCATGCCCATCACTGATTTGGTTTTCTAAAAGATCTGGAAAACAAACAAAAGCCCATTAAAATCCACCAAACAAAATACCCCCGCCATTTAGTCTTTTATTTTACTAATGACTTCTGTGAAATTCCTTTCTTCCTTTTTTGTTTGCTGTTAGGGTGTAACAGAAGGCCTTGCATGAGGTACGCTAGGCAAGTGCTCTTCCATGGGTGACATCCCAGGATGCTATTAAAAATTTATGAGGAGAATAACAACCATCTAATAGCAATTTGTGAGAAAATTGAGGGAAGAAGACTTTCAACTCCCAAGTTTTGTGAAGAGAGAAAACTTCATAGTAGCACTTGATAGAGATATTTAAAAATTTACAGTATATTATCCTCGTGGAATGCATAATTGAACAAAACTCTTTAATGATGTCTTAGTACACTCAATCAAAAATTAGAATATATAATTACCAAGAAGTTTATTAGTAACATCAAGAAAAAAAATCAACCAATGTAATTGACTGTGTTAACAGAATAGAAACCATACATCTATTTGAATAGATACAAAGAAAACTTCTGATAAAAGTCAACATACACTCATGATAAAAACCCACAGCTACTCAGGATTGTGAAAAGGATAGTCAGCAAGATGCAGGATGACTCTGGAAGCGTACAGCTAAAGGTCACATGTAAGTGTGGAAGACAGAACACATTTCCAGTGGCGGAGGTGGGGAGCTCTTCCAGAGCTTGTCTTCAGCACTCTACTAGCTCCAGGCATTTTAGTAAGTAAAGGAAGGAAAATAAAATTAATAGCAGAAAATTCAAGGTTAGAAGCTACAGTGCTTCTACTTGCCTGGTGAAATGATTATGGGGAAAACATGAAACAAGCTCTAAGCCATTGCTACAGTCAGTAAAATGGGTTAGCACAATTTCAAGACGTGCGATTCTGACCACAAACATCATCTGTCATTTTACACGCTGACAATAACATTAACAAATAAAATTAAAAATTTTACTCAGCATCAAAGTCATGTCATAATTTGACATTAATTTAAACAAAATAGGCATGAAACATTTAAAAAAGGAACCATGAAATACATCCTCTTACTGTAAAAAGGACATCAAACAAATAATGAGACACCACATTTAGTCTACATTTAATATCCAAGCTCATGGTAAGACAGCCATTTATCACCTTTCTGTGATTCACTTGCACACATCTGTACAAGCTGTATCCTTTCCAGCACAAAGGACAGCTATCCAACCACAGCTGCTAATGCTAGTGCTTCAGTGTAGTGTGTAGTATTTATGAAAAAACAATGTCCTGCCCATGCTGGCTACTTTTATGTCCACTTGACATAAGTTAGCGTCATCAGAGAGGAGGGAGCCTCAGCTGAGAAAATACCTTCCTAAGATCCTACTGTAGGCAAGCCTGTAGGGCATTTTCTTAGTTACTGGTTGATGGAGGAGGACTCAGTCCATTATCAGAGATGCCATCCCTAGGCTGGTGGTCCTGGCTTCTATAAGAAAGTAGGCTGATCAAAGCATGAGCAACAAGCCAGTAAGCAGCACCCCGCCAGGGCCTCTCCATCAGCTTCTGCCTCCAGGCCCCTGATCGGCTTGAAATCCTGTCTGGGCTGCCTTTGATGGTGAGCTGTGATGTGTAAGCTGAATAAACAAACCCTTTCCCCCTCAAGTTGCCTTGGTCATGGTATTTCACCACAGCGATAGAAACCCCAAGACACTGGTTCTGTGCTGTGAAAGCAGTTGATGGCACCTGCTGGAGTCTTCTCAATTATGAAGCAAGATTCTTCATGGTGCAGACGCCATCTCCAGACCTTACTTTGAAGATTTAATGAGCTTTTCATTTTCACAAACTTAATATCTTCTCTAGTGTTTGCAGTTCCTTATCTCTGAACACTTCCCCCCGCCCCGCTTCTGACTTGTCAAAAGAACTGAAGTGTCAGCTCGGTCCTATCCTTAGAAATCAACATGCAGACTTCCTCCAGAAAGTGTCCATGCTCCAAGCCCAAAGAGAACACTTTTACCTGTATATATTCTCATTCAATTCACAAGGTACAGGTATTCAACCAAGGCTTATGGAAAACACTGGATTTGGGTCATTTCAGTTTCAAAATCTAGCAAAAAAAAAAAAAAAAAAAAAAAGAGATCGCTTGAAGTATTCCCAAGGGATGGACAACACATGTGCACAACTTCCAGGGGGTCCTGGCTGCAACCAGTCCTTTCTGGAATGTGCCTCATTCCAGTACGGAGACCCCTGAAACCTTGTCGGGGTGCGTATTGCTTCCCGACTCTCCAGTCTAGTCATCTACTGTGTCCACAGAGCCTTGACGGGATTCACAGAAGCAATGAACAGAGGTGGAGGGCACATTCAGGCTTCTGTAGTCAGATGTGCTTTTGTTGACTCACCCTGGTAAAGTGTAGTGGTATGATTCAGGGCGTACTCCTCAGCGGAAGCTTATTGAGACAAGAGGTTTGCCTCTTGGGATCTCTCCTTCTTTTCTTCTTGCCACCGGTCAGCTGACTACGCTGACTAAAACCCTAGCTCATACTTTGTCGTCAGCCATCTGAAAGATGGAGAACTGATGGGAACAGCCGAAAACTAGGACATCTGAGAAGAGCCATGAGGTGAGTTCTGGGTGATATATTATTTCATGGTCAATTTTCTGATTTATATCATTGTCAGGGGTCCCGAAAAGAATAGAACTGAATGTGTGTGTGTGTGTGTGTGTGTGTGTGTGTGTATGTGTGTGTGCGTGTGCTCGTGAGCACATGCGCATATGTTAAAAGGAGATTTATTAGAGAGGCATATATGATATGGCCCAACAATGGCTATCACACACATAGAAGAGCCTGAGAATCCAGTAGTTTCTCAGGCCCCAAGGCCAGAGCTCAGCAGTCCTGATCCTGCAGGTTCCTATAGAACTGCTTCTTCAGTCTACGTCGGAAGCCTCAGGAAGCTGGTTCTAATATTGGCAAAGGGATACAACAGTCACAGGATAGATGAACTCATCAGCAAGAGTAAAGGCAAGTAGACAGAAGGCCAAGGTACCCTCTTCCACATCCTTTAATGGAGTTGCCATCAGCAATTGCCACCCACATTTAGGTCTGTTCTCCCTTTCAAATCATCTCTTCAAGAAAGTCTCTCATAAGAGTGTCCAACAGCCTGCTTTAGTTGACTGCATGAGAGGGACTGTTAGTCAAGCTTCATTGCCATAGTCACATACTGAGGTTGTATGACAAACGTCATTGCAGGAAGTGAAGGAAGTATACATAGGAAGCTTATTTACTAACTTAGTCACTTCCTGTGAACACAAAAACAGTTCAAGGTACATCCTTTTAAGTTGAAGTGAAAAATGCTACCAAAATCCCAATGATGGTTTTCTACTTTTTGAAAACTAGAAAAAAAAAAACTCAAAAAAGATACAATCTCAAGGATGCTAAGATGACCTTGCAAAAGAATACAACAAAGCTGGACATGGTAATGTACACCTGTGACACAAGCACTGGGGAAACTGAGGCAGGAGGATAGGAATTCAAAGCCATCTTGGGTTATGTAGTAAGATGCTATTTCAAAACAAAGCAACAAATATTGCCAAAAGAACTTGCATGGTGCAAAGGCAAGATTCTAGTGATCCGAAGAGTGTGGTGCTGATGTAAAGACAGACACTCAGATCAAGGCATGCTCAAAGAAAGTCATCACATATGTGAGAAGGTTTCGCTATGTGAGTTAATGTGCATATGCTTGGATGTGGAATTCAGAGAATCACTTTGTGAGCTGTTTCTCTCCTTTATATGGGTTCCAGGGATCAAACTCAGGTCATCAGATTTGTGAGTCAAGCATCTTTCCATCTTGTCAGTCCTGGTCAGAGGATTCTGACAAAACCCATCAATAGGGAAATAACAGCAAATAGCGGCTGGAGATTGGATATCCATATGCAAGAGTATTAAGTACCTAACATCAAATGCAAATAAATAACTCAGAGCATCAGAGGCTGAAATGTAAGACCTGAGCTTGGAGAGATGACTCAGTGGCAGAGAGCATTTGCTGGGGATGCATGAGTGCCTGGGTTTGATTGAATCCCTAGCATCCATGGGTTTTGTTTTTTGTTTTTAGTATCTGGATGTCTCGTACATGCACCTATAAACCCAGTGCTATGGTAGATGGAGACAGGTGAATTGCTGAGTCTGCTGGCCCCTGTAGCTTCCTGTTCAGAAATAGACCCTGTCTCAAGATGGAGAGCAACTGAACAAGATCCTAATGTCCTGTGGCCTCTGCATGTGTGTGTGAGCTCAAGTACCCACACAAGTGTGTGCATACAATATGCACATAGCATACACCACACAGACACACACACACACACACACAGACACAAACTAATATGTAAGTCAAGGAAATCCTTGAAGGAAAGCATACAGCAAAAGCTTCATGACAATTCCCTGAGCGACATTTTTTTTTGGCAATAGCCCTAATACATGAGCATGAAAAGACAAAATGACAGACAATCTGGACCTTATGAAAAAGTTCATAAGTTGTGAATTAAAAGACATTATCAACAAAGTCAAAAAATTAAAAAGAAAATAAAAGAGGGAGGAAATACTGCAAATCACAGATCTGATAAGGAAACGAAGGCAGAGAGAACTGCACAGACCACACCACTAACTGAATTAAGAGCTGGGGAAGAATCAAGCAGACATTTCTCTAAAGATAATGTACAAGTGGCCCAAAGTGGATAGATTGTCATGAATCAGTAGGGACATGCAAATCAAACTGTTAAGTTGGGAGTGTAGGCCCCAGCCCCTTGCATCTATCCCAGCCCCCAGGCCTGGTCTGGACTCCAAATCCCAGCAGGCCAAGTCCTGACCCCTACCGGGGCAGGGGGAGCATCAGGAGTTTAGGCCCCAGCCCCTTGCATCTATCCTAGCCCCCTGATCTGAGAGTTAGCACTCTGGACTCCAAATCCCAGCAGGCCAGGTCCTGATCCCTCCCTGGGGGGTCAGGACCACTCCCCAGGGTATTTAAATGAGCTCCCAAAAGAGGAACACGTGGTCTCCTTTTCTCCCTCCAGGTGGTTGCCTTTGCTCAGCTTCCTGGTTCCCCCTTGGGGCCACCCATTAAACCTGGATATTTTTTAATTTGGCTTGTTTTGATTTGGCTTGATTGGGAATTTTGTGTCGGCAGAGAGCTGGCATTAGAAAATATTCCTAACACAAACCTAGGGAGATACCACTTCACGGCCCTCATTGGGACAGCAGTAAATCACTGGCGTGAACAGTAAAGTGAGGTGACTAGAATATACATATTATACTGTTGTTGAACATGTAAAATAGGAAGGCCAAGGTGGGAAAAGTATGGTGTTCCCTCAAACATTAAAAATAGAATTAATTACTGGCTAGTCAGGTGAGTTTAGCAGGTAAAGACACTTGCTGCCAAGCCTGAGGACCTGTGGAGGATACTCAGAATCCACACAGTTAAAGGAGAGAACAGCCTCTGGCCTATACACAGGCACTAGAGCTGTGTGCCTACACACATACACTTGACTGTTAGCCTTAACATAGAAAAACACTTTATTCTGACACTTGCTACAACATGGCTAAAACCCTGAGACATCAAGTTAAGTGAAATAAGTCAGTCACAAAAAGACAAACACTGGTGACCCCACTTATACGAGGTGGCCCACAGCCAGAATTTTAGGGACAGAAAGTAGAGTGGGGTTAATAAGTAGGGAATTGGGGATCCCTTACTGGGGACAGTTTAAGTTTTTGCAGAAGGGAGAGTTCTGGAGACCAGGGTTGGTGACAAGATATTGTGAATGTATGTGATATCATTGTATGGCTCACAGTAGCCCAAAGGTAGCAACTTCCATGTATATTTTATTACATGAAAAGTATTATAATGGTGTTGGTGAAGTAGAAACTCTCCATTTGACAGAATAGACAACCAGGAGAAGTAGTACAAAGTACATCCCTGGGCTGAGGTCGGGATGGGGGCTGGACCTCGGCAAGTAGAGTGCTTTCCCAGCATGCAAGAAGTCCTGTGTTTCATCCCTGCATTGCCCAAACTGGTTATGGTGGTATGCGCCTGTAATCCCAGAGACAGAGACAAGATCAAGAAGTTCAAGGTTACCCTTGGCTACACAGTGAGTTTGAGGCCATCCTGGACTACATGAGACCTTATTTCAAAGTAAATGCCTGATATTTTTCAATATATTTTATTACATAATTAAATATGGTGGGCTACAGTGAACAGAAAACCCAGAACCTTAGGTTATCATCAAGAACCACTGAATTTGCAGACACCAACCCTGTGTTACCACAAGGACCATCTAGGGAGGGACAGCTGGGTGTGAGCAGCTGCATGCATCCTCCTGGAGGCAAGCGTGAGGTTCTGTTGTAAGTACCTGATGAGAATCCAGTAGAATGGGGAGGAAAGATGAGAGGGGTCCCTGGTTATGCTGAGTATATAAACAAAATTGTTGCCTTGATGTTTGGAGGGTAGGACTTTCCTCTCATCAATCTTTATTGTCAAACCGTGTAGATCAGAAATACCCAAATCCCTGCTCTACTGGCTAAGGTCTTTGAAGAATGCTTTTAGAATTGAGTGAGAAATGGGTGAGAAGAGGAGGAGAAGAAATGGGAGAAGTGGGAAGAGGTATGGATAAGGAGGGAGTGGAGGCATTCAAGAAGAGGAGAAGGAGGATGTTGGGGGAGAAGGAAGATTAAGCATGCAGGTGAAGGAGGATATCAGCAAACAAACAAGGAATACAAGAGTGTTGGGTGTCATTCTGAACATGGCTCAGTTTACGAATTTTATCTTCAAAACCACTCACTTAAGTTAGCTCTAAAACCCCAGTTTACAAATACTAAGGAAGATTCTGAGATGGAAACAAGGACATGGCTGAGGATGCTGAGCTTGCTCTGGTTCTGACCAAGCCTCTTTTCTGTTGCCTGTGTGTGCTAAGGAGGAAGGTGACCTCAAGTACCAGACACCTTGTTTGGAATCTTTCATGGTTGTCTCTGGCTTCTTTGCTTCTCCACAGCTGGTGTGTATTCTGTGTATTCCTTAAGAAGGATGTCATGGTGTGTAATGGGGAGTAAATACTATAAATACAATAAAATGTGAATTGATGACAGACTGTATAAAAACACATGAATACTCAGAAATAGGTCAGCACAGCCAAGGGAATAGAAATAGCCCCCAACTAGACTCAAAACTTGATAGCTGTTTATAACAGTCTTTAAAATGTCAACATTGCAGTGAAAATTGAAATTTGTGCAATTCAGGAGCTCCTGAGGGTTGGGGTCTGGGGAAGGGCATGCCCCTCAACCCTGTAGGACCCTCATTATATTCCTGAGCAAAGAAGGCACCCTCTATAGTTCTGTGCCCCATGAACCCACTGTTGCTTCTGTTAACCTAGGTCTGATTCCACAAACATTATTATTTTTCTAAAGGAAAATGAATTATTTTGAAATTTACTCAAGGCAGGAATTATTAAAACATTATGCTTACTTAAAAAGTACAGTACAGAGGGGTGTGTGTCCTCCCAGCTGCCCAGACGCCCCAGGAAGGGAGTACAGGCACCCTCCAATCCCCTAAACTTTCTGGCCATGCAGTGGGGCTTCTCCCCGGCTACTGGCTTTTCTACTTATCCCACCCCTGCTTGCCCCCAAGCACCCCTTTCCATCTGCGGGGTCCTAGGATCCCCCAACTCAGCCTGCTTTGGAGCTGAGGCTCTGGGGACAAAGTGGTGAGTGCAGGGCTACAGGGGTTCCTTTGTTCCATGGAGCTGGCATCTACCAAGCCAACCCTTTTGTCTGCGAGGTCCTTGGCCAGCAAGTGGCCCTGATCCAGTACCAGTAGATCCATCCAGAGGGGGTCTTTAGATCCACCACCACAGCCTACTTTAGGGAGGAGAGGATCTGAGAGCAAACCCCAGTGCTGAGGGGGACCTAAAAGAGAGCAGAATAAGAAAAATCCCCAAGTACACAGTTAGCCACAGCAAAAATTGGATCAAGCCGCTGAGACTCTCTTGACCACATTCGAAGGAAGAGATGGGAAGACGCAATGCAAGAATTCCTGCAACAACCTGAAAAGCAACATGATAACACCAGAATCCAGCGAATATGCAACAGGAAGACTTGAACAACCTAATCCAGAAGAAATAGAAGAAATCGACTTTAAACATAAGATTATGAAAGTGATGGAGACAATAAAAGAGGATGTGAAAAACTCCTTTAAAGAAATGGATGAGAAGGCTAACAAAAAGTTAGAAGAAATCAATAAATCCCTCAAAGATACCCTAGGAAACCAAGAAAAAACAATCAAACAGGAAATGGAAACAGTTCAAGACTTGAAAACTGAAATGGAGGCAATGAAGAAAACACAAACCGAGGGATGGCTGGATATGGAAAATCTGGGTAAACAAAGAGGAACTACACAGACAAGTATAGCTAACAGAATACAAGAGATAGAAGAAAGAAACTCAGACACTGAAGATACGATAGAGAAAATAAACTCATTGATCAAAGAAAACAACAAATCCAACAAATTCTTAACACAAAACATCCAGGAAATCTGGGACACCATGAAAAGACCAAACCTGAGAATAACAGGGGTAGAAGGAGAAGAATTACAGCTCAAAGGCCCAGAAAACATATTCAACAAAATTATAGAAGAAAACTTTCCCAACCTAAAAAAGGATATTCCTATGAAGGTACAAGAAGCATACAGAACACTGAATAGACTGGATCAAAAAAAAAAAATCCCCTCGCCATATAATAATCAAAACACAAAACATACAGAATAAAGAAAAAACATTAAGAGCTGCAAAGGAAAAAGGTCAAGTAACATATAAACGTAAAGCTATCATAATTACACCTGACTTTTCTATGGAAACCATGAAAGCCAGAAGGTCTTCGATGGATGTGCTACAGACACTAAGAGACCATGGATGCAAGCCCAGACTACTATACCCAGCAAAGCTTTCTTTCACCATCGATGGAGAAAACAAGATATTCCAGGATAAAAACAAATTTAAGCAATACTTAGCCACAAACCCAGCCTTACAGAAAGTGCTAGAAGGAAAACCGCAACTAAAGGAAGCAAACACCCATAATAACTCAGACATCTAACAACCCTACACCAGCTCAACTCAAAGAAGGGAGACACACAAACTCTACCACCAAAAAATAAATAAATAAATAAATAAATAAATAAATAAATAAATAAATAAATAAATAAAATAACCAGAGTTAACAACCATTGGTCATTAATATCACTTAATATCCAATGGACTCAATTCACCTATAAAAAGGCACAGGTTAAGAGAATGGATACGAAAACAGGATCCAACATTCTGCTGTTTACAAGAATCACACCTCAACCACAAAGACAGACATTATCTCAGAGTAAAAGGTTGGGAAAAGGTTTTTCAATCAAACGGCCCTAAGAAACAAGTGGGTGTGGCTATACTAATATCTAACAAAACCGACTTCAAACTAAAATCAATCAGAAGAGATGGAGATGGACATTTTATACTCATAACAGGAATAATCCATCAGGATGAAGTCTCAATCCTGAATATATATGCCCCTAATATAAAAGCACCCACATACGTAAAAGAAACAATACTAGAACGCAAAGCACACATCAAACCCCACACACTAATAGTAGGAGATTTCAACACTCCTCTCTCACCAATGGACAGGTCAACCAGACAGAAACTTAACAGGGAAATACGAGAACTAACAGATATAATGAATTGAATGGACTTAATAGACATCTATAGAACATTCCACCCAAACAGGAAAGAATATACCTTCTCAGCATCTCATGGAACCGTCTCGAAAATTGATCACATACTCGGTAACAAAGCAAACATCCACAGATACAAAAAAATTGGAGTAACCACCTGTGTCTTATCGGATCACCATGGAGTAAAGTTAGACTTTAACAATAATTTCACCCCCAGAAAGCCTACAAACACATGGAAACTGAACAGTTAGCTACTGAACCACTCCTGTGTCAAGGAAGAAATAAAGAAAGAAATTAAAGTCTTCCTTGAATTCAACGAAAATAAAGACACAACATACCCAAACCTATGGGACACTATGAAAGCAGTGCTAAGAGGGAAGTTCATAGCACTTAGTGCCCACATAAAAAAATGGGGAAAGCACATATTAGTGACTTAACAGCACTCCTGAAAGCTCTAGAAAAAAAGAAGCAGACTCACCCAGGAGGAGTAGAAGAATGGAAATAATCAAAAGAGGGCTGAAATCAACAAAATAGAGACACAGAAAACAATCCAAAGAATCAATGAAACAAAGAGCTGGTTCCTTGAGAAAATCAACAAGATTGACAAACCCCAATCCAAACTAATCAAAAGGCAGAGAGAGAACACTCAAATTAACAAGATCAGAAATGAAAAGGGGGACATAACAACAGACACTGAGGAAATTCAGAGAAACATTTGGTCTTACTACAAAAGCCTGTATGCCACAAAATTGGAAAATGTAAAAGAAATGGACAATTTTTTAGATATATACCATATACAGAAATTAAATCGAGACCAGGTGAACAATTTAAATAGACCTATAAGTCACGAGGAAACAGAAGCTGCCATCAAAAACCTCCCAACCAAAAAAAGCCCAGGACCAGATGGTTTTAATGCAGAATTCTACCAGAACTTCCAAGAAGAGCTAATACCTATACTCCTTAACGTGTTTCACATAATAGAAACAGAAGAGTCATTGCCAAACTCTTTTTATGAAGCTACAGTTACCCTGATACCAAAACTACACAAAGACACAATCAAGAAAGAGAATTACAGGCCAATCTCACTCATGAACATCGATGCAAAACTTCTCAATAAAATACTGGCAAACCAAATCCAAGAACACATCAAAAAAAACATCCATTATGATCAAGTAGGCTTCATCCCAGAGATGCAGGGCTGGTTCAACATATGAAAATCTATCAATGTAATCCATCATATAAATAAACTGAAAGAAAAAAACCATATGACCATTTCATTAGATGCTCAAAAAGCATTTGACAAAATTCAACACCCCTTTATGATAAAGGTCTTAGAGAGATTAGGGATACGAAGACCATATCTAAATATAATAAAAGCAATATACAGCAAGCCAACAGCTAACATCAAATTAAATGGAGAGAAACTCAAAGTTATTCCACTAAAATCATGAACAAGACAAGGCTGCACTAACTCCATATGTCTTCAATATAGTGCTTGAAGTTCTAGCAATAGATATAAGACAACATACGGAGAGCAAGAGGATTCGAATTGGAAAGGAAGAAGTCAAACTTTCTTTATTTGCAGATGATATGATAGTGTATATAAGCAACCCCAAAAACTCTACCAAAGAACTCCTACAGCTGATAAGTACCTTCAGTGATGTGGCAGGATACAATATCAACTCAAAGAAATCAGTAGCCCTCCTATACACAAAGGATCAAGAAGCAGAGAGGGAAATCAGAGAAACATCACCTTTCATGATAGCCACAAATAGCATAAAGTATTTTGGGGCAACACTAACCAAGGAAGTGAAAGATCTATTTGACAAGAACTTTAAGACTTTGGAGAAAGAAACTGAAGAGGATACCAGAAAATGGAAGGATCTCCCATGCTCCTGGATTGGTAGGATCAATATAGTAAAAATGGCAATTCTACCAAGGGCAATCTATAGATTCAATGCAATCCCCATCAAAATCCCAACAAAATTCTTCATAGACATTGAGAGAACAATAACTAACTTTATATGGAAAAATAAAAAATCCCAGGATAGCCAAAACAATCCTATACAATAAAGGAACTTCCGGAGGCATTACCATCCCTGAATTCAAACTCTATTACAGAGCTACAGTAATGAAAACAGCTTGGTATTGGCTTAAAAACAGAGACATGATCAATGGAATTGAATCGACGACCACAAACCTATGAATACCTCATATTTGACAAAGAAGCTAAAAGTATACAGTGGAAGAAAGAAAGCATCTTTAACAAATGGTGCTCGCATAACTTGATGTCAACCTGTAGGAGAATGAAAATAGATCCTTATCTATCACCATGCACAAAAATTAAGTCCAAATAAATTAAAGACCTCAATATAAATCCGACCACACTGAACCTGATAGAAGAGAAAGTGGGAAGTAGCCTGCAATACATGGGCACAGGAGACCACTTCCTATGTATAACCCCAGTGGCACAGACAATAAGAGCAACAATGAATAAATGGGACCTCCTGAAACTGAGAAGCTTCTGTAAAGCAAAGGACACAGTCATTAAGACAAAAAGGCATTCTACTGAATGGGAAAAGATCTTCACCAACTCCACATCAGATAAAGGTCTGATCTCCAAAATATATAAAGAACTCAAGAAACTAGTCATTAAAATTCTAAATAACCTAATTAAAAAATGGGGTAATGATCTGAACAGAGAATTCTCAACAGAAGAAGTTCAAATGGCCAAAAGATACTTAAGGTCATGTTCAACTTCTTTAAATATCAGGGAAATGCAAATCAAAACAACTTTGAGATACCATCTTACACCTGTCAGAATGGCTAAAATCAAAAACACCAAGGATAGCCTATGCTGGAGAAGATGTGGAGTAAGGGGACCTCTCGTCCATTGCTCGTGGGAATGCAAACTTGTGCAACCACTTTGGAAATCAGTGTGGAGGTTTCTCAGGAAATTGGGAATCAACCTACCTCAGGATCCAGCAATACCACTCTTGGGAATATACCCAAGAGAAGTCCAATCATACTACAAAAGCATTTGTTCAACTATGTTCATAGCAGCATTAATTGTAATAGCCAGAACCTGGAAAAAACCTAGGTGCCCCTCAATGGAAGAATGGATCAAGAAAGTGTGGAATATATACACATTAGAGTACTACTCAGCGGTAAAAAAACAATGACATCTTGAATTTTGCATGCAAATGGATGGAAATAGAAAACACTATCCTTAGTGAGATAACCCAGACCTAAAAAGATGAATATGGTATGCACTCACTCATTAGTGGACTCTAACCATAAACAAAGGACATTAAGCCTATAGTTCACAAGCCTAGAGAAGCCAAATAGCAAGGTGAACCCAAAGAAAAACATATATAGATCCTCCTGGAAACTGGAAGCAAACAAGATCACCAGGCAAAAGTTGGGAACACGGGAAGGGGAGAGGGGGAAGAGAAGGGAGAAGGGAAGGACTGGGGAGAGATTGGGGGAGTGGGAGGGTGGAGATGGAGGAAGGGCAGAAATTGGAGCAGGGAAGAAGATATCTATATTAAGGGAGCCATTTTAGGGTTGGCAAGAGACTTGGCTCTAGAGGGGATCCCAGGTGTCCACGGGAATGTCCCCAGCTAGGTCCTTGGGCAGCAGAGGAGAGAGTGCCTGAACTGGCCTTGTCCCATAGTCACACTGATGAATATCTTGAATATCACCATAGAAATTTCATCCGATGGATGGAGATAGAGACAGAGACCTACATCCACATCAGAGCAATGGACTGAGCTTCCAAGGTCCAGTTGAACAGCAGAAGGAGGGAGAAGATGAGCAAGGAAGCCAGGACCGGGAGAGGCTGGTCCACCTACTGAGACAGTGTGCCTGATCTAATGGGAGCTCACCAAATCCAACTGGAACGGGACTGAAAGAGCATATGATCAAACCAGACTCTCTGAATTTGGCCGCCAATGGGGCAGACTGAGAAGCCATGGATAATGGCACTGGGACCTGTCTCTTCTGCATGTATTGGCTTTTTGGGACCCTAGTCTATTTGGATGCACACCTTCCTAGGCCAGGATGGAGGGGGGAGGGCCTTGGACTTCCCAAGGGGCAGGGTACCCTGCCCTTCCTTAAGAATGGATGGGGAGGGAGGAGGGTGAGTGGGGGAGCGGGAGGGGAATGGGAGAATGGGAGGAAGTGTAAATTTTTGAAGGGAAAAAAAAATAAAAATCCACCATGAAGGTTGAATGCAAAAAAAAAAAAAAAAAAAGCATAGTCCATCCTTAGTGGAAAATTCGTGAAAATCCCACTACGCTCAAGACTGAGAGATTTCAATTCTAAATGAGATGTTAAAAGGTAGGGCAGAGCCCTGAAGCTTCACCATGCGGCATTGTGGCGGATGGAGGGAGAGCTGTCTCCCGATATTGACATCTGTTTATAACTCAGGCCTCCAAAATGTGAATGCAGATGAAGCCTGCCAACAGGGATGCCTAAGAGACATAAGTGAGAATTACGGCAATTAAGGCAGTCTCAGAGGAAATTAGATTGGCCCATTAATTACAATGCCTTAAAGGGAAAGCAGGCCCCAATGAAAATGCAATAAATTAAAATATCAAAAAGGAAATTAGTGAGAAGATGCAACTTCTATGAAGATGCAAATCTCAGAGGGGCTGGTTGGGATGAGAGAAGGAATTCCACACAGGACAGAGCAGCCAGCTCCAGCTGCAGCCCACTGCACCCCTGCAGCTCCTCCTTTCTTCCCTGCTTAGATTAGCCTGCCTTCCCTCCCTGCCTCCTCCCTTGACTTTTCCTTCTTCCCCTCTCTCTTTCCCTTCCTCTCCTTTTTCCTTTCTTCCTCCTTCTTTCTTTCCTATTTCCTTGCTCTCTCCTTTTTCTCCTCTCTCCCTTGTCACTCCTTTCTTCCTTCCTTTTCTCTATTAGTCTCTTCTCCCTTTGACCCTCCTTTCTGTCTTGGTGAGCTGTCTTCCCCTCTGCCTCTCCCTCTCCAACAGGGAAGCTGCTTACAAAGCTGCCAAACCCTGGCGGCTCCAGTGGTTCTCAAACATTTACCGAGTCCATGGTGGTTCACTTACTATCACTTTACAAGTATGTCATTATGTTAAATACTTCAGCCTCACAGAAACAAGAGGATTAGTAAAATCACAGTCTCCACATATATCCTTTTCCTTTTATACATTAACAAGGATCCATAACCACACAACTTAACATGATTGGCTGGCTTTGACTTAAGACTGCCTATTGGGAGGCAGCACTTCCTGTTGAGGGATCCACATCCCAGCCAGGTGTGGGATTCTTCTTCCAAAAGTAGAGTTGGCCTTCTTACCTGCTGTGGGAATCTGGGCAGCCTTAGTTTCTCCACTGCACTTTCTATTTCTATTTATTTATTTAACTATATATTTGTGAACAGTTGACTTAAGGACCCAATGCGTGTTTTCCATGTGTCCTGACTCCCTTCATGAGTGCAAATTTGGTCTCACTGCCTGTCCAGCCTCTGAGAAGCTTGAATGATCCGATCCTATCTTCCTTTTGAACACTGGTCAGATCTAGCCGTATGCAACAGGTTTGCTTCCATGATGGTGTGAAAGGTCAGGCTACCAGGCTATCTTTCAAAGCCAACGGCGAACTCTTTGACAAATAGACAATATTTCATAATTCTTTGCACCAAACACACGGCAGCATATTCTCATAGCACCTCCTGGCCTCTCAATCGATTTTTCAACCCAGCCAGAACCTAGAGCAGTGCCAAGGTGAGCTCTGCTGGGGGCGTGGGGTGAGCTGGCGCGCAGATACTGTAGGGCAGCCCTGGCTTTCATGTAGTTCCTCTCACCGGCAGGTTTGCTAGCTCTGCCACCATTTCCCAGCTGTGTTTCCATTTTGCCTGCAAAAGTAGCTATATTGATCCGGTTATTTCTCTTTCCCATCTTTGGCGTTGACAGGTGATACTAACCCCCCACTTTAATGCTTCTTGTGTTTTGCAAATGATAGGATTATAATGGATGGATTGACAAGACAACCCATTTTCACCGAATCACAGAGAAAGCCATGAAGTGTCCTTTACTTAAACGGCCAGGGTAATGTGCCCTGAGGGTCCATTCACCAGAGTCTGAGGTCCACCAACACAGATGGCAAATACTCTCTCAGCAGACTTAATTCCACAGGAGCAGAGGGTGCCTGCACTTAAGCATTTGTAGTTTGAATTCCTGAAGGCAGCTAGAGGTTTCTTAATGAGGGGATTTTTTTTTCTTTTACAGCAATTATATCTGATGACCTTTTCTTCTCTTGTTTGAAAATAAGTTTGAGAAGGTCTTAAAAGGCATCCTGTGAGGGAGGCTGTAGCTTGAAGTTTAGAGTTCATTATAAAAATGAAGTCTCTCCTGCCCTGCTGTAAGGACCAGGAAGCGTCTCTCTGCTGCATGTTCTTCTAGTTCAATAAGTAATTAAAATCACACCGGCATGACAGGGTGGTTTCTCCTGATCTTATTTGCTACTTAGAACTTCTGTGTAAGGGAGAGAGACAGAAGACAGGGAGTGGGTTCTGCATGGCCTGTGGGGGTCCCTGGAGCAGGGTCTCCCTCACTTTTGCGAATCTTCTCAGACCTGAGTTTCTGCTACCCAGTAGGCATCTATTAAAGGTTCTGGCACATTTTTTTTATTATTGAATTGCAGTAATATACAAAAAGCACACAGCTGCAGCAGACACTTGGATTAACTGTTAAAAATTCAAATCACCTGTAAAACGAGAGCCTTGGCCAATACACAAAAGAAATACAATAACCCAGATGTCCTCCCATGCCCTGTTACAGCACAACAGTTTAATCTGACTGAGACAGCAGAAAGTAATGACCACACTCTTCTTTAACTATGTGCCACCAAAAGGCATTCATTGTTTTCAAGTTAAGAGCTAACATAATGTCTTTCATGAAGTGTGTGTGTGTGTGTGTGTGTGTGTGTGTGTGTGTGTGTGTGTGTGTATGTTACAGTATAGGGTGTAGTATATGCACACATGTGTGTGTGTTTCTGGAGTCATGGTAGGTTGTTGGAGATTGTCTCAGTTAGGGTTTTACTGCTGTGATGAGATGCCATGAACGTAGCAACTCTTATAAAGGAAAACATTTAATTGGGGCTGGCTTATGGGTTCAGAGATTTAGCCCATTGTCATCATGATGGGAAGCATGACAGCACACAGGCAGACATGGTGCTGGAGAGGTAGCTGAGAGTTCTACATCTGGGTCGGTAGGCAGCAGGAAAAGAGAGAGTGACCATTGGGCCTGGCTTGAACATCGAACCTCAAAGCCCACCCCTAGTGACACACTGCCTCCAACAAGGCCACACCTACTCCAACAAGGCCTTACCTTCTAATAGTACCACTCTCTGTGAGGCTATGGGGGTCATTTATCCAAACCACCACAGATGTCCTGCATTTAGCACATGCTGTCTTGCATAAACACACACACACACACACACACACACACACACACACACACACACACACATTTTAGCCTTATTCTTTTAGAATAGGGTCTCTCACTAAACCTGGAGCTGGGCTGGTACCAGAGCACTCTTCCTGTTTCCACATCCTGTACAGGTGGGTTATGTGAGTGGTGGTATCCTAATTTGGGTCCTCATACATGGAAAGCAAAAGTTGCCATCCCTGCAGCCCTTACTTAGGTAGTCAATGCCTTGAAGTGAGTCCAGGAGACAGTTTATGGGGGTTTGGGAGATGAATGTTTTCCTGATGGCTGTGGCTACAAGAGCAGGAAGGGGATGATGCTTGTAGAACAGGAAGGACAGACTGGGAATAACCATGGAGATGAGATGTCAGCCTTCCTCAGTGCAGATCACAGTGCAACACTTAGCTAAACCTGAGAAGTGGGCTGGCCACTAACAAGATGGAGAGATGAGGAATCACCATTCTTCAGGGGTACACAGTCTCAGAGGAGAGAAAGGTCCTGATACCGCCCAGACATAGTCCACGGAACCCTCAATCTCCAAGTCTTCTGTCTCCAGACACACTAACTAGGAAGTTCCTCAGGGACTACAGTATTAAACATGGCTGCGAGCTGCCACTCAAACCAGTACTGTTTACCTCTATGTTGTGCCTCACAACACGGAACACATGAAAATGCATATATGTGTATATGAACTCTGTACCTATTCATCCACTTGGATGTCAAATACATACCTTGCTTTCTTATCCCTTGGCCTGAAAAAGGGATGAGGGAAGCTTCACACTGGCAGTGTGTTGAGGTGGATTTATAATCACCTCCACATTAGAAAAGGAAACACAGAGCTCTTGCTCTGAGGCCTTAGATATTTAAGGGAAGAAGACAAAGGAGATAATTCCATGACAGCTGAGGGGTCCTGAGTGCCCTGACTTCAGGGGCTGGCATACCCTGAAGTATGTGATACTTCAAGTGATAGCACACGCAGAGTGCATTTTCTTTCTTACAGGGCTCAGAGTGAAAAGCTCAGTCCTGAGCAGCTGCTAGACTGTGGGTGTGTTCTCACAGAACTACTCATCATCCAACCAAGCCCACATGGCACATATGCCATCCTGGTCTCTAGCTCACAGGTGTGTTCCATGTTCAATCATGTAGACATTTCCACTGATGGTCGAATGAGTGATACAAACACAAACGGGCAGTAGGGTGGTGTCCTTTTCATTGCGGGGTATGGTGACATGCAGATTCCTATATCAGCATTGTCTACTTTCTGCCTCCCCTTGTCCTCATCCGGATCATGCCTGACCTCCAGTGCCCACGCTCCAGGGGCACTTGTCTTGTTGTCTTAATCCTCCTAGACACTGAGCGCTTACACACACCCACACACACACACACACACACACACACTCTCACACACCTCTCTTTGTTAATGTGTCTGCTTAATAAATACTTTCTAAGACCATGGAGATGGGTTCAGTGGGTGAAGTCAAGCCCTGAATTTATGTCTCCAGCACCCATAGGGAAGTTGGAAGGGGTGGCACACAACATCTGTAACTCCAGAATTAGGATGGGGAGGAAGAGAGACAAGTGGATCCCAGTGGTTCACTGGCTAGTCAGTGTAGACGACACAGTGAGCTCCAGGTTCAGAGAGAGACTCTGCCTCATACAATAAGGTGGTGAGTGATGAATGAGGATAATGGATGCTGACTGCTAGCCTCCATACTCACATGCACAGATGAGCACACCCCACCAACATGTTCCACATGCACACTCCGTAGACATACACGCATGTGTGCATGTGCACACACATATGCTAAAACAAAAGAAATGTACATTTTCTCTACTATAGGAGCTGAGATAATGCCTATTCTAGCTTAGCATTTTATACCCATGGTACTGTACCTGGGTCATAGTAGGCACTCAAATGGTTACAGCTTGAGGGAGCTTATGGATATAGGAAAAAATTGGATGAGTTAATGAATCTCACCAAAGTATCATCAAAAAGATTAGATGTCCTGAAGTCACCTTCAATTCCCGAAGCATCTTGACCCTTTCTGGTGTTACAGATGCCTTGTAAACCTAGGGCAAGGTGGTCTTTCCAACAGACTCACAGAGTCCCTAGGCTTCAGTGAGCCCAGGCCAGCCTGCCTAGTAAGTGTGCCTTTAAGTTCGCCCGTTTGATTTCCATCACCCATTGCAAGCGGGAGTTGTTGATTTTCTTTAATTAAGGCTGGGAGGGTGGCTTCCTGCGCGGGTAAGACATTTCTGAGTTCAGCATTTCATCTGTGCGACTCACATTTCACTCAGAAATGTGGCAGATTTATTAAAAGTATGGCCAGGCGGCTCCCACTTTGGTTGCTTGTTTGCCTGCGTTTAATGAATGAATAAACAACATGTCTATTCATTATCAGCTTTTGAGTGGAAATAATTGTTGTGTCCCCCTCATTTACTGACATAATGTTCTTGCTCATGGAGTGCCTTCTGCCTCGGTCACCTCCTCCAGAGCTTACAGATACCTAAGGCTCACCTTTGAGAGCAGCCATTGCTCTCAAAAGTCCTCCAGGGCCTCGTTCTGTGCACATGCATGGAGAATGCTCCTTTGTGGAAAGAGACCCTGGGACCCTCAGTAGCAAATGAGTCTGGTAGCCCCATTAATTTCTGAGTACACACTTGGGGTTCCTGAGGTATTATATTGTAATTACTACTAAGAAAGTTGAAGTACTTTGCCCAGAAAAAGCATTTTACAGATGAGAAATACTCATCCCATACCCTGTGTGACCATGTGTCTAACCTTGTTCGTGGGAGACAGGAGAACTAACATGGTGACTCCAGCTGGATGGAAGAGCCAAGTGACTCTTGAGACTTCATCATTTATCTCTAAACAAATGTTTGCCAAGCACCTATTCTGGACAGGCATTAAAGATGACTGGGTCCCTCACCTCAATCCTTACTTTGGACAAAAAGGTATTTTCTTGGTTATTTTTCCCATTGTCATGATAAAAGTAATTCAAGGAAGGAAGGGTTTGTTTTGGCTCTGAGTCCAAGGAAATAATTCATGATGCAGGAAGGCATGGTGTCAGACCGAGACAGCTGTGGTGTGGGACAATGGTCTGTATCCTGTCAATTATATTTTAAATAAATGCTGATTGGCCAGTAGCCAGGCAGGAAGTATAGGTGGGACGACCAAGCAGGAAGTAGATGTGGGGCAATGAGAACAGGAGAATTCTGAGAAGAGGAAATCTCTCTAGGCAATCCTGACCCAGCCACAGAAGAAGCAAGATGTGACTGCCTCGCTGAAAAAGGTACCAAGCCACATGGCTAACATAGACAAGAATAATGGGCTAATATAAGTTATAAGAGTTAATAAGAAGCCTGAGCTAATGGGCCAATCAGTTTATAGTTAATGTAGACCTCTGTGTGATTTCTTTGGGACTTAATAATTGTGGAAATTGGGCAGGAAAGAAAAACCTCAGTCAACACAGCTGGTCACACTGCATCTCAGGAAGCAGAGAAGGACAAAGGCTGCTCAGCTCCATTTCTCTCTGTGATGCCGTCCACTGCCACAGCCCAGGGAATAGTCCACCCACATTTAGTATGAGTCTGTCACCCTCAATTTTCCTAATCAAGCTAATTCCTCACAGGTGTTTCCAGAGGCTTGCCTCCTAGGTGGCTCCAGAGTCTGTCCAGTCGACAATCTTTATTGGCCACCACAGGGGCCTCTTTCACTTTGCTGTAGACTGTATCCCTTCCACGTTGACCTGCTCCCCCCCCAACCTGCCCCACCCCACATCCCGGGACTGTATTAGACTCTGTAAAACATTAGGTAAAGGGTGTTACAACTTGAATTGTCCCCACACAGGCATGCGTGTTTGAGCACTGCTTCACAGATAGGGGCGCTCTTTGGGGAGGTTGTGGGGCCCAGCTGGTGGGTCATAGCCCAGCTTTGCTGCCAGCTTGCCTCTGCCAAGATGTGAACAGGCCATGTTCCTGTGGCCATGAACAACTATTCTAGTTGCCCCGCCTTTCCTGTCGTGATGGGCTGTACTTTCTGAACTGGGAACGAGGACAGATCTCCCGTCGTTTCCTCTTTCCAATATTCTGTCACAGAGCTGAGGGCAATCACTAACATGGTAGGGTACGCTTTCAAATCTCTAGGGTGTGATGGCTCTCTCATAGAAGCCACAGTGATGTGGGAGGGACTGGCAGGGAGCGGAGGAAGTTTGAACATGTGCGTACTCATCTTTAAAAGGAGTAGCTACCACCCAGGAACACACAGTTTCTTTCTTCACTGGAAGCATGTGTCCTCTGTTTCAGGATTGTGGCTCAACTGAGAGCAGAAGGAACCCGAGTCATTTCATCTCTGTAAGTTACATTGTACAGGACACACAGTGATGCCCAGTGGAGGCAGAACATGTACACAAACGATGAAGACAGATTTTTTTTCCTATTTGTAAGCTTGTAAAGTCTTATCCACTTTAGGAAAAAGGTTGGGGATGCTGCTGTATCTTTTTAATGGTGAGGAGAAGAATGTTTTGGTTTTAGCCAGCCTTCAATCCCGGCAAAAAGAAGAGCTGGCATCCACCCGTGAAAGGCAATTTGAGAGAGGACTTTCAGCTCTGCTGCCTAAAAATACCCACTCCCTGTTGGGTGGGATGGACACTCCCAACATCAGCACCTTTAATGGGTTGCATCTTACAGCCTTCCCCTCCAGGGGACCCATGACAGCTTGCCCTCTCTGCCAGCTCCTGAAGACAAATACAAAGAGGCAAGGGATTCTCTTCCCACTGACGCTGCCTTGCTGTATGACTTCAAACAGCCTCCTTCCCTTCTCAGAAGCCAGCTGCCTCAGATGTAGAGAGAGAGTTAGGAGAGGATGGTGACATCTGAGCTCTCTGTCATTGGTATCTGTTGTGGAATAAAATTAGATCACTGCCTACTGCTGGAGTTGCTCAGGGCTGGGGACGTGGCTCTGCTGGTAGAGCGCTTGCCTTCCATTCGCCAAGGCCCAGGTCACTCCCCAGCACCATATAAACCCAGTGTGGTGGTACAAACCTGAACTCCCAGTGCTCAGGAGGCAGAGACAGGAGGATGAGAAGTTCAAGATTATCTAGCTACACAACAGCTTTGAAGCCAACAGTGCCACTGAGACCCCCTGCTTAAAACAACAGAAGCTCCCAAACCTGTCCCCTCCCAACCTAGGACATCTTAGAAACTCAAAAATGCATGGAAGAAAGGGGCAAGGCAGCCAAGATTCCAGCTAGGTAAGGCATCTGGAAGAGCCTAAACTCACATCTGTCAGAAGAGGCAGTCATTGGTCAATGCCAGCTAACTGGTACCACGTGAGAGGAAAATCCCAGAGTTACCACATCAACTAAATTTTTAAAGCTAAGCCAGAAATCCATGATTTTATATAAAAAGCCCCAATGGCTTAAATGCTGGCAGTTAAATCACTTAAGCAAACAAAATCAGTACAGGTAACAGAAAACATTGACCTTGGATGGACTTAATCCATCCCTGACCTAATCCTCCTGAGGTCAGGGATGAAAGCTGATTGGCTAAAACTGCATCATATGCCCACCCCCCCCCCCGCTGATGGTTCCCTGAGTCAAAGTGGGGAAAATTAAACAAAAGCAACATATGTCTGCACAAGGCACACACCCAAAAGACCAACACCGTGCAGACCCCTATTGGTTTTGCTTTTGTTATTGTTGTTGGTTTTTAATTCTTAAGTAGGCCCATGCATCATTTCTTTTGAAATGTCTAGAGCTAGAAAGCAGCCCCAGAGCTATTGTAATTGGGCTTCCCCTCACTCTCTGGGATGTCTGCTTTCCTAGGGAGGCTTCTCCTAAAGAAAAATGAGGAAGTGTGTGCATCTCACCCCTGAGTCACAAAGCCAGTGGGTCTGCTTAAGGAGACTCTGGCTCACTTCTGGGTAATTCCTACTTCTTAGACACTGGTCCTTGTTTGTTTTCCTCTCTCCCAATCATCCATATTTCATCTCAGCCGCTTTTCCACATCAGCAGAATCTACTCGCCAGGACCAGATTCCCCTCACGCCCCGGGCTCCATCCCGATTAACTCTATTTATGTAATTTATTTTGGCTGCCTGTTTCCCATTTGGGAGATCGATACAGATTTAAATGAGAAGCGAGAGTATTTGCAGCCACTTCAAGTGTTGATCAAACACTGGGCGGCTGCTCCAGGTCTGCGTGGGAGGAGTGTGCCGAGACTGGCGAGTTCTGGAGTGATGAAGGAGGGAAGGGAAGAGAGGAGTGAGACAGAAGGAAATAATAAGGAGGGAGTATAAGGAATGAGGGGAAGTGCAGAAAGAATGAAAAAGAGGCAGGAAAGGGAAGAGAAGGAAAGAAGAGGAAGGGCAGGAGAGGGAGAGAGCAAGGACTGAGAAAGAAGGGAAGAGGAAATGAAAAGAAGAAGGAGGAAAAGAAGTGACCAAGCCAGTTTTCCACCCCTACCCCAGCTTGGGTGAGAGATACCAGGTGCTTTGAGCCTTGAACTAAACTTTTATACCAACATTTGCATGCTAAGACCTGACCAGAAACAAGCCAAGCCAGTTGTTCCTTAGAGTGGCTCCCACCTACAGCAGAGCCAGGCTGCTGGCTCATTCATGTGCACACAACTTCCAGCTGTCCCCCATTTCTCACAGCAAGCAGGAACCTGTGGTCTCAGTCCAGTTCTGCCAGGATGTGGGTGCCGTTTCCCTGGTGGATATTGCGATCTAGGATTCTGTGTTTCAAACACTCTTTCCTTCGCAGACAAATGATCCGGACACCCAGAACCAGACCCAGCTGCGTGTAGTTGGGGATATGAGGTGGAGAATAATCCCTTTGTTTGGGTTCAGCAGCCTCCTTTCCTCAGAGCTTTACTCTGGCCATTGCCTGCTTTCAAATGGTAGGAGGCTGCTGTAGCAACCAGGAGACAGGAGACAACACACACACACACACACACACACACACACACACACACACACACACACACACACACACGCACAGGGCAGCAAGGGTTGGGATTCAGGAGGCAGGAGGCCGCCATCATGGTTTGGTTCTGCTTACTGAGTCGGAACTGACTATGGTGTCCCAATCTGTAGGGAAAGCTGTGGTTAATTCAGTCTGTAGAACCTGCTGATTCTCCATCTGGTTCCCATGTCAATCACATGACAAAAAAATAAAAAACCAAAACACAAAAAATGTGTGATAGAACAGATACATCTGTGTTTTAAAGAAATAAGAGAATATGAGAGATTCTGTATAAACCCAGGCTGGAAGAGATCTTACTAACTAGATAGGAAGACTTAAAACTGGAAAGTCTAGAGGCAGAGCAAGCTCAGTCTGTAACTTGCAGGCCACACTAGCACAATGGCTTGAGTCCAATCTCCCAGAACCCACATTAAAAAATAAAATCAGGCATGGTCTTTTTACTACAGTCCCAGCACCAGGGAGGCTGCTGACACAGGCAGATCCCTGGGGCCACCCCTTTGAAGAAAAGAAAAAAATGGCAGAAAGGGAGGGAGGGAGGGAGATGAGGAAGACTGTGAAAGGGCTCTTAGTGGATGTTCAAAGGAAACAGAAGGGACCAGGGCTCGGGAAATGCACAGAAGTGTGGTGGCACAGACGAGGTGCATGAAGTCTGTGATCCTCAGGGGAGTGGGACAGATCTGTGTACGCTGACACAGAGGAACAGCAGTGATGCAATCATAAGTCACCCCGAAGCAATAAAAAAAAAGTGCAGATAACAGGCTGGTATGGAGGTTGTGACCTGAGGAGGAGTGTGGACTGCTGAGTGAGTTCACGGTTAGGAGTGGAATCTGACAAGTATGGAGAAGGAAGCTGCAGCCCCTTGAAAGACAGTCACTAAGGCTGGGAGATGGCCTTGCGATTTGAGCACTATAACCCACATAAAATGCTAGATGCAGTGGTGTAGTGGGGAAGTGGAGATCCCTGGAGCTGGCTGGCCTGCTAGACCAGCCTGCTTGGCAAAGCCCCTGGTCAGTGACGTAGGACTCTTGATCATCACCTCAAACCGAGCAAGCTCATTCTAACATATGTTTGATATGCATAGCTCAGGCATGCAGAAGTTGGCAGTGTCTCAGAAACAAAAAAAGTATGGGTTCCTGAGGGACAACCTAAGGTTGTCCTTCACATTGGCACACACGTGCATGCATGCATCTGTGTGTGCGTGTGCACACGTGCACCCACACATACACACCAAACATTGTTCTTTCTTTGTGTTTCCTTGCGCTTCAACTAAACTCTTTTGGGAAATTTGCAAGAAAGCATCTGAGGTCATCAGGTTACTGGGACTTGCTCCTTTGATGAACGTAAATAAACTTGGCCTACTTTGACAATAACTGAGTATGCCTAGAGGCACTCAGTTCTGTCGTCTTTCCATTGTGGCCATGCTCTGTGTGGTCCACAACTTAGGAGTGAATGTGCCCAGGCCTGGGCCCGCTGCCTCTCTTTTCTGAACTCTTGATCATGACCTCACACTGAGCATGCTTATTTTAACATAGGCGTAATGTGCATAGCTCAGGCATGCAGAAGCTGGCAGTGTCTTCTGTCTTAGCTGGGAAGCAGCACAAGAAGCCTCTGAGCAGCTCACTTCTGGGCAGGTCTCGGCTTGAAGACATCTGTACGAAATCTTCCTCAAAACTCAATGCACTTAGTGTTTGCCAACCAAACTGGGGAGAACTGGAAAACCAGCTTGGTTGCTTCTTTACTGCATTTTTCTTTTTCTATGTAATTAAAAAAGGGGTCGATAAACTGAAACACAGGCTATAGCGCACTTCCTTTTCTCAGAGACCATCGCTTTTTGAGTAATCCTGGTGCTCTCCTTACTTGCTCTAGTAATGTCTCTCCAAGCTCTCTCTTCAGCTTTGCCCATTGGCTTCACACTAATCAGGACGAGAGCTGTGCCTTCTGCACCCAAGGGTCCTGAAGCCAGGCTGGCTGGATTCCTTATTCCCCTTCAACACTTAGGACTTACAAGCTAATTAACCCCATGGTGCCTCAGTTGCTCAACTGTCAACTGAGAAAATTATCAAGGAAATTAGATGAATTAAGTCTAGAAAATGCTTAGAGCTGGCCTTAGTAACCTTTTCATAATCTTCTCACAGACATTAGCTATTAATCTTCATGGCTTGGATTCCATATTTCCTCATAGAGACAACAAAAGCCTTTACCCAAGGACACAGATGTGCCTGGCTTTTGAACAAGGAAATCAAGGTATGTGTGTTGCACAGATATGTGTTTGTTTGATGTGTATATGTGTGGTTTGTATACGTCTCTATTTGCATGTGTGCTGTATGTATATATATCGTGTGTGCATGTGTGTGTATGCATTTGTATGTGTGTATATATGTATGGTATTTTTGGGCTGTGTCATGAGTGTGTACATATGTATGTGCATGTTGTATGGTATTTGTGTGCTAATCATGGAGAATATGTATAGATGTATGTACTGTTTCAGGGGCATATTTGCCTTTTGTGTTGTAGGTTAAACTTTCAATTGTAAAGTGTAATGATGAAGCAACGAGTCTCCTCTATTAATGCCTACACTTTACAATTGAAAGTTTTCAACCAATATTGCTGATACTTAGTAATTAGAAACCTCAGGACTATGGCAGTTATTTGGACACTGAAAGAGATGATGTTGGTGGATAAAAGTGTTCCCTGTGCTTTGATCGTCCCTAGGGTTTCCTTCCACCCAAGCTTGCCCTGCTCCAACAAGCAAAGGGTTAATGTCTTGTCCCTGGGGCTACTTCAGGCCTTCACTGTTTACCCATTGACAATGCATGCTGAACATAGCCTCTAACCACTGTGCTACATTATCTGTGCAAGGATTATTAATTTATATCATTAATTATTATATATTTTTAGAAAATCTTTGAGCAGCAACATAGTATGCCAGGCAAGGCTACATGCCTCACTAATCAAAGCCAGTTTGGGCTTTTGGGATTTGCTGCCCTGTTCCTCACCCTGCTACCCAGGTCAGTAATATTCAAATTACTCTTTACCTGGATCTGGCATGGTAAATAACGGAACCTCTGAACAAATATTAAAGTCATATGGAACTTAGCTATCACCCTCTCTTTGCTGCAGCCTACAAGGCGTCTTCTTTTAAGTTCACTGCTCAAAATCTCAGAATAAAACCAGGCAATACATATCCACCTTGTCATACATTGTAATTTCTAGATCTGGCTCTGGATGGAAGCCAAGCTCAAGTTTGTACAAGTTAGAAAAGAAAAAATGTCCTTGGCTTCAAAGAAATAGCAATGCCAATAACAGGCACTAATGTATTGCATCCTTGGGAAGAAAAAGAAGGAGCAGTAGATGCCAGGCTTAAAATGTAAACGAAGCACCTCTAAGCTGCTCTTTTAGAGGTGGGGCAATGGAATTCTATGGGCAGGTGAGCAAAGGCAAGAACAATGAAAACAAAGGTATAGCATCAAGACTGACAGTGCACACCCAGATTCAGAGGATGCTCTCTGTGAGAACCCATCCTACAGATGAGAAGATAGGATGGTGATTCTCACATCTTGTTTATTTGCCGTCTCCTGTCTCTCAAGACAGCTTCCCTTGGATCTTTGAAGAAATCTTTGAATGAGAAAGGGTTAACGTATTCACTGTGCTAGGGTCTCTGAATCAGCTATGCCGGTGGTGATTGCAAACCCTCCTCTGCTTGATCACTAGGATTGTTTAATGGACACTGCCTACACTGTCTGTCTATCAGGGTTAGGGCATAGGAAGTAGAGGCCTTTATTCATTATCACTCCACACATAATTTGTTTGGATTCTGCATCCAAGTCTATGAAACAGGAGCTGGAGATGCCACACAAATCTTCTCTTTTTAATGTCTGTGAAAATATGTACTTTCCAGCAACTCATACCATAGTTGTTAAAGGCAAATATTTGTGGTTTTATGCATTTTGAAATAAAATTTATGAAATTATTTTGAAAACCATCAGTGGAAAACTTTAGAGATAGAGGGGGAGAGATAAGTCAAAATAAAGCAATTAACTTATTTCTCAAGAGTGAATAAAAAGATATGATCTGGTGGCCTTGGGGACTCCAGAGTCACTTTGGTGCATATGATGGAGCTGCAAGCATGGGAGCATGAGTCACAGGATACTTGAGGAGCACACACATGGTAGAAAACACAGTCCATGGAGCTTATGCCTTAGGAAGGAAGGAAGGAAGGGAGGGAGGAAGAAAAGATGAAAGGAAGGAAGAAAAGAAGGAAGGAAGGCTGAAGAGTAAGTTGGAAATAGTCAGTCAAACAGAAGTCAATAAGTATGGACAGGTCATGAGTTATCATTACAATAACCAGAGCCAACAAGGAGTGAAATCTAGAATATATGAACAACCTCTTATAAAGCAAATTAAGAAACCCAGTGGAAAGGTGAGAAAAAAATTTAGATACACAGAAATGCAAATACCTCCACAATACATGAGTAGGTGTCAACTTCCTTTTTAATATTTTATTTTTCTCTTATACAGTATATCCTGAACACAGAGTCCCCACACCTGCCCTCTTCCCAGACCTCCCCATCTCTGCCCAGAAAAGAGCCAGCCTCCCAGGGATACCAGCTTAACACAGCACAACACGATACAATAAGACCAGGCACAAACCCTCACATCAAAGCTGCTGAGGCACCCAGTAGAAGGAAAAGATTCCCAAGAGTAGGCAAAAGAGTCTGAGACAGCCCAGACCCATTGTAGAGAGTTCCTCCCAAACCCCAAGCCAACAACCATAATACACATGCAGAGGACCTAGCACAGACCCACACAGGCTCCTTGATTGTCGCTTCAGTCTCTGTGAGCCTCCATGAGGCCTGCAAAGTTGACTCTGGTGGGGAAAGGGCATGCTCTCCTAGTATCTTCCACTCCTCTGGCTCCCATAATTCCTCCTTTCCCTCCTCTGTGGGGTTCCCAAACTCCAAGGGGGAAGAAACAGATAGAGATCTCTAATCTGAGCTCTCTGTCTAATGCAACCTCTTCTATAAGCAGAAAACAAAACAAAACAAAATCTCAGTCTAGAGGACTAGAGAGTGCTTTGTACCCAGGATGACAAAACAGGAGAAAGATGACATGTGCCAAGAAGCATGAGCTTGGAAGTCACACTGCCCTCTGACAGGAATATGAACTAGCAACACCATCCAGATAATCTCCCTGGTAGGCTTTGGTCAATTTAAACACCGCCTATTAGTTTCTACTAGGTATTTATGTCATGGGGATTTTCACATGTCTAAAGCTTATGGTATCAGGTTTGTGTGAAGATTTAAGAAGTTGGAGGCTATCTGGATGTCCATCGGTGGGCTAAAAAAGCAGACTACTATAGTTGTGCATTACAGAAAATCAACCAGTATAGGGGTTTGTGAACTGAACGTACAGAAAACAGTATGGATGGAGAAAAGACAGTGCTGAGTGAGAAAAGCCCCAGGGGGAGCTTACAATACGATACTATTCATGTTAACGAAACATTCAAAGTAAAAATGATTGTGTTTTTCACATTTACCTATATATAACAAACACGTGAGAAAGGGAGGACTTGTATTGAGGAAGGGAGATGATTTGGGGGAACAAAATGGATGAGTAAGAAAATAAATAAATAGCCAAGTGAGACCACTATTGCCCATTGATGACAGATGACATGCTATGGATCAGCCAGTATGATAACTTCAGCTCTGTACCCCCGAGAGCCAATAAACAAACAAGCAATCAATTGAAAAGGTAAGGAGAAAGTAGCCCGTGCAGAGGAAATAATGTGCAAGTTCTAGATGCAAAACAGGACAGGATGTCCTGGGATTGCAGAGAGCTCATAAAGACCGGGGTTCATGCGAAGAGGGGGTGGAGCGGAACCCGGTTGCAGAATCCCTCAATGCCATATTAAACAATCTAGAGCTATCCCAAGGGCAATAGAGCGCCAGTGAAGAATGATAAACAACCTGATTGCGTCTGTAATCTTGGTCTAAACTCCAATCGCAAAGTGAGCCATCGAGCTGACTCAGAGGCTCACAACATTCATTTGTATTCGTGAGCATGTTTATCAGGTGTTAATGAAATAGGCTGCTGGCATCTTAATGCCCAAATCATGAAAACTCATTTTTTGGCCCTATTCTTGCATCAATTTTGGGACAATCATAGACAGTTTCTCCAGCAGAAAGGCACAGGGGCAAGTATGGAGTCACATGTCCTAACATGTGACCTCTGTCTAGGTCATCTGGACACTGGCAGGGAGATACCTTCTTTCCTTGTTAGGCACAACAGCGCAAGCTCTTCCAGTAGCCAGTGACCATGGGACTACAACAGGATTCAATTCTCAACCTTCGTAATGGTCTTGTAAGAGGTATTGTTTACAATGTAATGGAAGATCATATTAATACTTTTCTCAGTGCAGGGTCATGGGAAAGAAGAGCTTATCTATGGTTCAGGAGACACAGTCTATTGTGGTGGGGAAGGCTTAGCTGCCGTAGCATCTCCTATCTGAGACAGCAGGGACACGAGGCTACTTGGTTATATCTTGGGGATCATGAAGCAGAGAGCTTAGGCTGCAAGTGGGGTTAGCCATAACCCTCAAAGGCTGTCTCCCAGCAACCCCTCCCTTCCCAACTCACTTGTCTTGTTTCCTCTGGCTGCCTAGCGCTAAGGCTATAATGCCATGGCCTGTCGTAGGCAATCCATAGTCCAATTGCCGAGAAGGTGGGGTGACCCATTCCTTAGACTCCAGCCCTTAACCATCTTAGAATTGAATAAAAATGAAGATCTTTCTGGAGACTTATTTCCTGGGTCTCAGCCCTCATTGGCTATTTCCTCTTTGGACTCAATACCTTGCTTTATGAAATTGCCAAGTGACACATGAGCAAATATCATCAAATTGTGAGCCCCAGAGTCATGCCTGTGGAAGCAAAACGTGAGGCTTGGCTCTTCCAATAACTCTCACTCATTCAAATCTAATTACCAAATGATTTTTAATCATTGTAAAATAAATTCACTCTACACGTCTGGAACCGTTAAAGCCCTAATTTAACAGCAACAACCAAAAAAAGAAAAAAAAGCTCTCTAATGGATTTTCACTAAGAAACAGAACATAGCCCATGTTGTCAGCTGTTCAATAATTTAACTGCAAATGAAGTGTGCAAAATACAATATTTGTGTCATAAACCACTGGGCTTGTCATAGAATAGATTTCTGAAGTGCCACATTCTGGGCGACAGGATATGGGGCTGTGGAAGGTGCAGGGGCTCCACTTGCTGCTGAAGAAAGAGAGGAAGTTGCACTTCAGCCAGCAAGAAAAGCATGGGGTAGCAGCCACTCTGAATCCCATTGCCTTGGAGCAGTGGCTGGAGCCATCCCTCTGACTTCATGGTATAAGCCGTGTGACTCTTCCTCTATCTCATAGGATGTGATATAGTGAGCCTCAGCAGGATCAGAGGGCATTAATTATCTTTTTACTGTTCCTAACCTGTTAGGAAGATCAACACCCTCCCTTACGACGATGGTCCTGTTTGGGGGCTGAAGAGATGGCTCAGTGGGTAAAGTGCTTGTCACAAGAGCACGAGGACCTGAGTTTAGATCCCCAGCAGCCACATAAAAAACCCAGGCACAGTGGTATGCATCTGCGGTCCTGCCACTGGGGAGGTGAAGGCAGACAGATCCCTAAAGTTCATTAGACAGCCAGACTGGTCAAAGCAGTGAGCTCCAGGTTCAGTGAGAGATCCTGTCTCAAAAAGGCAGATGAAGAGTGGTTGATGAAGACACCTGGCATTGGCCTCTGGTCTCCAAATACTTGTGCACACACACCCACACCCACACCCACATACACATGTGCATACATCCATGTGAGTACACATGTGCACACCTACACATGTGAAGGTAGGTGCACATGCACAGATACACATGTGTGCATGTGCACACACACACACACACACACACACACACACACACACACACACACACACCCCACATTTGAATCCAGGGCCTGTGAACTATGTGAGGTGAGATGACAAAGAGAGAATGGAAGTTATTGAGGAAATTAAACTAACAACCGCCTACTAAAACAGCAAGATTAACCTGGACTATCCAGATGCTCAATTGAACTAACAACCACTTACTAAAACAGTGAGATTAACCTGGACTATCCAGATGCTCAGTCTCTCTCCTTGTAAATCCTTAAGTGTAGAAGGAGGAGGCAGAAAAGCAGAGCTACGGAGAAGGATCATAGAGGTCTAGCTGAAGCAACCCTAGAATATGACCTTCTGTTGCCAGGTGGATCTTTGGTGAAGGAAGGGTTCATGAGCCAGGAGATGTAGGTGATCCCTAAACTGGTAAAACCCACTGGTTCTCCTTAAAAACTTTTAGAAAGCTCACCAACTCCAGCTGGACAGGGGAGGAACCAGCATAGGACCAAACTAGACCCTCTGAGTGTGGGTGACAGTTGTATGGCTGGGGCAGACTACAGGGCCACTGGCAGCGGCACCAGGATTTATTTCTACTGCTTTTATTGGCTTTTGGGGAACCTATTCTCTTTGGATGGATATCTTGCTCAGCCTAGACGTAGTAGGGAGGGCCTTGGACCTTCCCCAAAGCAATGTGCCTTACCCTCTCTCTGAGGATTGGATGGGAGGTGGGAGGTAGGTGGAGAGAATGGGAGGAGGAAGAAAGTGGAAACTGGGATTGGTATGTAAAGTGAAAAAAGATAGTTTGTTTTTAAAAAAAGAAAAGAAAAGAAATTATAAAAAAATTTTAAAAAACCTTCAGAAAGAATGCAGCCCCATCAAAAATCTAAATTCAACCCTCGTAAGATTCCTGATAGACATGTTTAATTTTGCAGATGATGCATTTGAGTTTTTTTTTTAGATTTATTTATTTATTATGTATACAGTGTTCTGTCTGCATGTATGCCACCAGACCAGAAGAGGGCACCAGATCTCATTATAGATGGTTGTGAGCCACCATGTGGTTGCTGGGAATTGAACTCAGGACCTTGGGAAAAGCAGGCAGTGCTCTTAACCTCTGAGCCATCTCTCCAGCCCCGCATTCGAGTTTTTTTAAGCTAGTTGTATTGGAGATGACCAAAGCAAAACAACCAGATAATGCATGGAGACTCGAACCATGTCTACAGAAAAGAGACAGAACTGGCAAGCTGGTTTTTCCTACTCAGAGTGGGTATAGCAGATACCACTGGCATTACCATATTTCCTCAAATTTGCAATGCTTTTCGACTCAGGAAAACAGTTAATAGTGTATCTTCTGCAAACGCTTTGGCCAAATTGGAAGCTGTAATCATCCTAAGTACATTCTTGTAGCCTCAAATACCTTACCCAAGAGGTGCTTATTTTAAGAACAGAGAGAATGGAGTTCAGCTCGACAAGTGGTAATGGGCTTTCTTGTCAGACCTGAGCATGCCAGGCACTGCAGTGGACTGGGTGTGTGGAGAGAACCAGTCTCCACAGTTTCCTCAGGCCAGTGCCACAATGGCTTATGCCTGTCGAATTAAAACTCAGGCAGGTGCCATTGTCATATAGGGCCCAGAATGGGGATACCGTCCTTTGTATGACTGTGTGTTTTCTGTTTTGGTTTTGGTAGGGTCTCACTAAGTACCTCAGGTCATTCGCCAACTCGTGATCCTCAGCCTCCTAAAAACTGGGGCTACAGGTATTTACCACTGAACTCGGCTGTTTGCTAAGTTTCTACCGTGTGGATTACATTGTCTTCTCATCTGACAGCTGAAAACACTGGCTTGAGAGAAAGCACCTCATTTTCCTAAACCCATCCAGTCAGCACCAGCTTCGGAATGTGCTTCTTAGCCTCTGCATTGCTGAGGTCGAGCTGGATTACTCTCTGTGGCTGGGCTGGGTAGGGTAGGAGAGAATATGAGCGGGGTCAAGGGTGGAGGTGGGTGGAGGAGGGAGTTCTTGTGTCTCCTTCTTAGATGTTTATGCACAGTCCAGATCTTTGACCTACCAGATGCCAGGAGCACACCCTGGTCTGCTTGTGACAACGAAAAGCTACTTCCAGGGAGAAGGACAAAGTCACCCCAGCTCAGGGACATTGGCCTAGGAATTGGCATTAAATTATGAAGTCTCTTAAAATGGCCTCTTCAAGGCCCTTGAAACTTGGATTTAAAAAGTTGGAGTTAAATTCCTGTTCCACCAAGTATGGGTCTACGTGGTAGGAACTGTGGTCTCCTGCCCACATCCCATGACAAGCTGAGCCTGGCATCCAGTGCTATATAGGACTCCATGCTGAGAGTAGTTGCTCCATCTCTAGTCATGGCTTCAGATGGCTGATGTCCTCATTCAACCTTTAATGGCCACCTTATGAGAGACCCTGAGCTGGAATGACCCTTGGATTCCTGGATCGTTGACCTTTGGAAAGGTAGTAAATGCCTGGATTTTAATCTACTAAATTGAGGTTATTTGTTATACAACTATAGATAACTAAGACAAACTGAGTGACTTGCTTAGGGAAGAATTCAGTTCTATAGACTGGCTGGGTCTTGGAGTGCACGGCACAGAAAGAATACGAGGATATAAAGGTAGGGACCTGGACAGACAGGAAAGGGTCAGTTTAAAAGCATACTCACTGGGAGTGGCTTGCCAGGCTGGCCATTACCCAAGTTTGCAGAGCTCATGGCTTAGTAAGACTGACAATTACATCTTCCAGTAGCATGCATAGGTGCTTCTGGCACCATAAAAGCTAACCAGTAAGAGTGAGGCTTCCAGGTCAGTACCAGCTTACACAGTGTCCTCCAGAACAGCAGACTACCTGCACATGCATTATCTCCTCACAGAAGTTATTCCTCATATAGCTGAAGCCAGATCAAATCCAACATGGAGATAGGATGTGGGCATGAAGCCCCACGCCTGGCCAAAGAGCCACTGACAGTTGATAGCTACTGGGAGAGGCACCATCACTTTCCTTTAAGAGTGTGGCACCTGGTAGGTTGGCCATGTGCCAGTGTGAGGTCACACATCCATGAATATATGGGCAGACCAAACTGGACTTGATGGACAAAGCTGGGAGGGAAGGAAAAGGGAGGGTAGATCTGGGAGGAGACGGGGATGTGAGTGTGACTATCATCAAAACTCATTGAATGAAGTTCTCAAAGAATTAATAGAAAAGGAAGGAAATAAAACATGCTCAGGAGTTTGAATTTCATTCAAGAGGAACCTGGAACCCAATTTAGAAGGACCCAGGCTGCAAACCATATGGGCAACAGGACCCATCTCTAATATGCAAAGGATAAGGACATCATTCTGCTTCCCAATGGCCCCCTGTGGTGTTAAGCATAGAATACTGACACCAGAGAAGGCTTTGGGTTTCCTCCTGCTGCCCAGCTGCTTAGCCTGAGCCCCTGCCATTCTCCTTCAGTATTGTTCTGCTCAGGACACCAACATGCATGCATAGACACATACACAGAGACACAGAGACATGCGCACACACATGCACAAAAAGACACAGAGGTAGAGACACACACACATACTCAGACACACATGTGTAAACACACATGCACACACAGAGAGTCACATGAACATATCACACAGGTACCTACACACAATATTTTAATTCCAAAGACAGTTCTCTTATGGGCTATGTTTTCTTATGCTTTCTATGCTTACTAACTAACTGTTTCCCCTGCTTTGAAGGCCCTATCTATCAATGCCAGGCTGGACACAGGGATCTCTTATCCATTCCCAGTCTAGTGTGTGTAGCTCATTACCTGAGCACTCAGGAGATTGTTCAGTATTGATCTATTTTTGTAACTGTTTTTCCACATAGAGAATTAAACCCTCAAATGTATCGGCTTTATGTGTGCGTGTGTGCGTGAGTGTGTGTGCGTGTGTGTGTGTGTGTGTGTGTGTGTGTGTGTTGGCCAAAAGTCAATCTCAAGTGTTTTTCCTTAGGTATGCTGTTCACCTGACTTTGAAACAGTGTCTCTCACTGTGACTTTCATATTACTGACTCAGCTAGACTGGCTAGCAAGACTTAGGGATCTTCCTGCTTCTGCATCTTGCTTGCTGGGGTCATAGGGATGCATCACCATTCCTGGCTGTTTTTAGGCCCTGAGAATCAAACTCAAAGCACAGCAGGTACCTGACAAACTGAGCCATCTCCCCATCCTAACATGCATATGTATTTTAATCTCCAAAGATGGGCTATATCTAATAAATGGTATATATTGAACAAATGAATAAATGAAAGATCACTGGATGTTGCTGATGGCCAGGTCTGAAGAAATCCAGACTTGTCTGTAGTTGGTTAGCTGGCTAGTTTATGGTGGGAAGTTTCTGAAGAAAAACAAGCCTGGCATGCAGACGCCTTATCTTACCCAATGGATGTATATACCTTGCAGCCCAGCTGGACACAAACATGTATATAGCATTAGTAGGTCTGCCCTGCTCCACAAATCGCCAGCCCAGCTCCAGAACAGACCAAGAGGCATTGCCCTCACTTTGAAACATGATCTGCATTCACTGACACATAGGCAGAAACTCTTTTTCACCAATGTCCCCAACCATTCCTTGTATAACATGAAAAAAATTAGCTATTCTTAACACTGGTCATTTCAAACAAGTTTGCACTCGTTAACTCTTTGGGGGGACTGGGGTAGGCTTAGGGACACAACAGGCCAGAATGGAGGGTCTGAGCCCTGTGGATGACAACTGTTAAAAAAACATAAAAATTACAGAGGGCAGAGGGCAGCAAACCAGAGTCCTTTGGCCAAATTCAACTTCGTTCAGTTTTAAATCACTGTATTTTAGATTCTTACGTAAGTGCCTACGCAGTATCTTCCATTTTGCTTCCTGGACGGCTGTACCTTAAATATCTTCCACATATGGCCCCTCAGGGATAGGTGGTGCTGATTCCAAGTGCAGGAGAGGACAGAGGGCCACCTTGGATGAAGGCTGGAGGAACGGCATATTGAGTATGAGTATGGAGTTTTTATTTTGTATTGCACTGAGACAGGATCTCAGGTATCTGATGCTGGCCTCCAACTCACTGTATAACCTAGGAAGAGCTTACATGCTTACATTCTTGATCCCCCTGCCTCCATCTCCCCAGTTCGGTGGTTACAGGAGGGCTTTGCGCCTGATTTGCAATAATTCTACCAACTGAGCTAATCACAAAGAATGGGATATGCCAGGTAATGCCCCTCCTCTAGCTCCCTCCAGGGAGTTCATGCTAGGTGTGTGCTGACCTCAAAGGCTGAAGCCCTGGTACAATCACCTACAGACTCCCTGAGTTATGCGTGCAAGGTTTCAGGTTCACTGGTACCCCCTTCCTTACTACTGCCCACCCCTCCCAGGGCTGTCTTTTATAGGGCATTGCCAGCCTTCACTTAACCACAAGGCTCCTCTCTTCTCCCAGCAGCCCAGCAGCCGGAGTACACCACTCCTTCTTGCCAAGAGCCCTCTTACCCATCAGGGGAAGATAATGCCTAGCAATCATTTTGGCTTTTCCAGACTTAATGTTCTCTCTCTCTCTCTGCTCAGGTCCTTCCTGCCCCACTGAAAAGTGTGAGGCTGCTATTTTAAGACATCCTTTAGTACCAAAATATCACTGTGAGACACTCATGTTCTTCCTTCCAGTAATCTCTTTTGTTTGAGGCAGAAAGAACGTATCAGGAGGGCTGAGGCATGGATGCCTATGGGAAGCAAGGCAAGGGACAGCACAGAGGTCCTTCCAGGACCTTGGTGCATCCGATTCCAAGTGTTAAGGAGCCCAGTGCTGCTTGTCTTCCAGGTTCTCCTCTTCTTTATCCTAAACTAGGGATGAAGGGCAGGCATAGCAGGGACCCTGAGCTCTATGGTGGTTGAGGTATCAGAGTGAGAAGAACATTCTGAAAATGATCAAGTATGAGTCAGGAGAAAGCAGTTGAATAGTGGTGAGCCAAGAGGAAGGATAGACAAAGGAACCTGGTTTGTGCACAGTGGCAAAGGGGGGCTTAGTAAGTACCTGAATTGTCCAGGGACACCATGCATACAGAAACATCTAAAAGGTGTCATTTTGGATAGCGTTCCTGTCACCAGCCCTTCTAATAATGGATAATTTGTCAAATACACACTGTGTGCTAAGGCAGTGTCATTCCATTTGCAAGACCCTGTTGCGGAAGACAGCTCTATGGCAAACTCTCGCTGAAATCAGAGTGGTTAGGACAGTTGCCTATCATCTCAGAGATCATGAGTGGTAGAACTTGGGCTCAAACTCAGGCTTGAGCCTAGAATCTGAGCTCATTGTCTCCCTGTGGATTAGCTATGCCTGGGATTTTACATCCAGCATATGGCCTGTGCCAGCAGCTGCCTACGTGGGCTTTGGAGAAGGCAACTCCCACAGACAGCTGTCTAGACGAAGCTGATATTATAAATGGTATTATGAAAAAATGAGGATACGGCTTATAAATCAGGCAGAGGAAACTTATGATTCCTCTGGACACCCCAATCTATCTCCCTATAATTGCCTGTATATGAAATGCCTGTGTGAAGTTATCCGACTATTCCCCGAGTCGCCTGCGTAGGTAAGGTTGCAATTTTTAGCGACCCTTGTTACACAAACCAAAGCAATCTGTTCCACTTTGACGCCCTGACACTCTGGGCTTGCTAAAAGGGTGGAGGCAGGGATACAGAGGCATTGGTGTGACTTTCCTCTTCTAAAGGAAAGTGTGAAGGGGTTCGCTGGGATGCACCCTTGGTACAGAAGGCCATCCAGTCTAACTATGCAGAACCCAGCAAGCAAAGGGATACTTAAGAGGAAAACAATGGCTCCTTTCCCTTAAACCGTCTTTAACCTTTAGTTCCAGAAACCATAATTAAAAATCAATTCAGTCTTTTTGTAGTAAATCTGACAGTAATTCTATCTCTAATATCAGGGCCAAGATAAAGAGCATGTCAGGTAAACTCAGCAGGAAAATGACATTTTCATTAGCGATTTACTGGGTGTGAAATTTCCACCAAGATACAGTATTCTGGAAAGATCCAGGGAAACCATCCCTACCCCTGGCAGAGTAACCTGTTCTGCTAATTAATGGGGGGCACCATTGGGATTAAATGAATGCTACTCAAATTATTTTACTGTGCCCAGCAGTGATTTTGTATGCGTCTTGCACAGAGAAAATAAGTCTGAGCTCCAAACAATAAACAAGCTGACATAACAAGATGATTGCAGCCCATTGCAGTCCAGAAAAAAAATCTAATCTGGTCTTCTAACAGTGTGGCAATCTTTATTGTGATTGTGCAGGTCCCAATTCATCAGCCCATTTCAGCAAGCTATCCCAGCCAGTAATCACTCATTTTCAGGGTAGCCTCGGAACAGGTATTGACTGCAGAGAGCAGCAATTCATCCTGGACTCTGTCTCCCTCCATCAGGATTTTTTGGCAGTCTGTGAAGTAGGCAGGGGAAAAAAATTTGGCTCATGCATGCTGTATTCCCAGAGTGACTCAGTGGGAAGGGAGAAATAAGAGGGCAAGAAAACCCTCAGTGCCCAGTGAGATTAGACATAGCATGATATCCTTCCCTGCTAAGACCCAGGAGTGCTCCCAGTGGCCTATCCAGGCAAGGGAAGGCCATCAAGGGTTCCTACTAAAGGGGCCTCCACAAAAAGTTGTTTTCATTTACTTGAGACTTAAAAATCTTTTCCTTGTTTAAGCTTAACATCAAGACCAAGATGCGGGTACCACCATGAATCCCTCCATTGCAGGATGGCAACACTCAGGATGAGAAGTGGCCCCCATGGCTAGCAGATGACTTCCGTGATGACGGCCTAAACTGATAGTTCACAAACTTTTTAAAACTTGAGGAGAAGGGCTGGGAGATGGACCAGCATTTTGAGTGCTTGCGCCTCTTGCAGAGGACTTGAGTTTGGGTCCCAGAATCCACATGGAGGCTCAGGACCGCCTGCAGCTTTAGCTCCAGGGAACCTAGCACCTTCTTCTGGCCTCCTCGGGTGCCCACACACATGCGTATGCTCATGCACACGCACACACAAAAGAAATACTTAGAAGTTGAGGTAAAATTTATAACATCAATTCATCTTTTAGAGTGTCGATTCAATAGTATTCAGTTCATTCAAGTGATTCACAACAATTGTCTCTATTTTTAAGACTAGTTCCCGGCTCCAAAAGCCGTACTCTACCGACTAAACAGTCCTTTCCCCTTTGCATCATCTCGAGGACCTGTGAGTCTACTTTGTGTCCTTGTGGATTTTTGGTTTAAAGCCGTTGAACCCTACAGTGGACTATTTTCTGTTGCCATAACAAAACACATTAAGGTTGAGTACTGCACAAAATAAATATGTTTATCTTAGCTCTCAGTTTAAAGACTAAACACCCATCAAGGTGGTATCCCGTGTCCTGTCCCAGTATGGGAACCTTCATTGGTGTTACAATGTGGTGGATATCAACATGTCAGGAGCCTGTATGAGAGGAGTCTGCATGGAGAGGCTGGAAGCCAGAATGTATCCAAGTGGTCAGGCTGACTGTCAATCTGCTCTTGTGGGCAGTGACTCCTTCAGATCAGTATTAAACCATTCCAAGGGTCATGCCACTTGGTTCTAATCACCACCCACTTGTGCACGTTTTCAGTGGAAGGATGGGAGACAGGGATGGAGTCTGTCCGAGTACATGATTAGCACCCTGCCAATTCAGGGACCGAGGATGTGGTTGAAGGGTTCTGTGCATGGTAGCTTTCAGTTGTAACACAATACCTGTGAGAAATAAACTCAACTCAAAAAAGGGGCAAAGGTTTATTTCAGCACATGGTTTCAGAGCATTTGGTCTGAGGTCTGATGACTCCATTGCCATGGCCCCAACGTGAGATGGGGTATCATGCAGGGGGAGCATATTGCAGATAGGAAGAAGAGAAAGAGGAGGCAAAAGACCTGGGGCAAACTGTACCCTTCCTTAGCACTCCCCAGTGACCTGCATCTTCCAATTGATTCTCACCTCCTGATGCTCCACTGAACTGTGAACCTAACACTATGTTACTCTATTGGTAGAGTGAGAGACCTCACAATCTAATTGGCTCTCAAAGCCTCTGAATACTACTGCATTGTGGATCAAGTCTTCAACACTTGAACCCCAGAGGGATATCTCACATGTGCTCTTGTACATTTGTTCAAGGAGCCACAAAATTCTGAGGTCTGTTTGGCTTAAATGATGTGGTTGACTTGCAGATAGAGAACAAATAAAACCCAGCAAGCATACAGACAGGGAGAGAAATGTGACTCCTTCCTCATCCACATTCTTACACTGGTGATACATGCCTGGACTCTTGGGTTCTTGGGTTCCTCAACCCCTGGCATTTAGTGCTGGAACTTCAGCTTCTGGATTCATGATGATGCCCTTAGTATTAAGGTTCTTTTGCCTGCAAGTGTCAGAGAAACACATGCGATTGAACTAGTTTGATACCGAGGGAATTTATTGGTTCACAGAGCTGCAAAGTCCACAGAGAAACAACCACAGGACTCTTATGTGCATTTTTTGGATTGGTCTCCTTTGCAGACTCCGTACGAAGCTCTCTAGAAGTTACGGCTTAGTAGGCTGGGATATCGCTCAGTGTAAAGGCACAGCCATTCTGCAAGCATGAGCCTGGGTTTTAATCCGCACAACCCATGTAAAACTCTGTGTGTGTCTGCCTGTGAGGTTATAGCCCCAGAGCCGTCATGAGATGGGGGCCGAGACAATAGGATCATTGGAGCTTACTGGCTATTAGCTTGACTCTAGATTCGGTGAGAAACACTGCCTCTGACTTCTGCACATAAACACAGGTGTTCGGGCATGTGTGTGTATTTACACACACACACACAGAATGAATATGTTCTAGTTTAGCAATTGTAGTGGAGAAAACATCCTTCACACACATTATGTTTTGGAAAACTGAGAGGCATACACTTACCAAATGGTTTGTGACACATGTTCACCTATGAACCAAACGCCGGATCCCATTGGTTGAAACTCTACCCACTCTTCCAACTCGCAGTGGACTCAGCCCTAGCCAAACCATAAGGATTAGGAACAAGCAGACAGACAGTCCCAAAGGGACAAGCAGGATGCTGTTAAGAGAAAATAGATGCTGGGCAGGCAGTAAGGGACCATCTGTCAATCCCCAGTCTCTAAAGAAACTCTTAAGTTAGTCTGGGCAGGTTTCTGGTTTTTGTCACTAAACAGTGCCTGACTAAACATCTAGAAAAATGTGTCCAAGTGTCATGGGGAAAATAAAGATGAGTAAGACAGATTTCATCTGTCAAGTACCTTTCCATTTTGCAAGGATGATAAAGCCGATGTGTACAAACAGAACATCACAAGCAAAAGCTTGTTCCAAAGGTGCAGGGAGCATCAGGACTCCAAAGGCAGTGCTGGGGGCTGAGGCAGAAAGGAGGCAGGAGGGCAGTTGTTTGGCTTGGGGCTTAAAGAATGATTAGAACCACTTTCACTAAGAATCTTAAGGTTTCAGAGTGGTACATTTACAAGTACACAGAAGGAAGAATTTTAGCTCAGAAATGGTACCATTAAACATCTAGACCTTGAAGAGGGCAGGGTATGTAACTCAGTGGCCAAAATGCTCATCTAGCATGCACAGACCTAGGCACCCGTCCTTAGCACTGTGTAAAGTGAGCATGGTGACACATGCCTGTCATCCCAGCTCTCAAGAAGTTGAGGCAGGAGGATCAGAAGTTCACAGTCATCCTCTGCTAGTATCGAGTTAAAGGCCAGACTAGAATATGTGAGATCCTGTCTTTAAAAAAAGATATCAACAAGTGCAAGGTTTGGATAGAGCTTATCAAATGACCCCTAAATATCTGCCCTGAAATTTTAATTAGCTTTAAAAAAATACTGCTTTGCTTATGACACCTTTACACATTTGTGTCATGTACTTTGCTCACACTTTATCCCTATTCCCTCTCAGCCTCTCCACCTCCCATTGTCTGGGCCCTCTTCAACAATCCCCAAGTGGGGCATGTGTTCCTGGTGTCCTTGACCCTGCTGTCTCCTATAGCACTCTGCTCCACTCTTCCTCAGGGTTCCCCAAGCTCCAGCTAATATTTGGTTGTGAATCTCTGCATCTGCTCCCTTCAGCTCCCATAGGAAGCCTTACTAATTCAATTGTGCTAGACACCAACCTATGAGCACAGCAGAAAAAGGTTTGGAATAATTTCATTGACTTTTTTTTGTTTTGGATAGTTGTAGTTATTTCTACCTTAGGTCCCTGAGCCATCCAGTTTCCAGTTCTTGACCATTCAGCAGCACAATGAAGGAGGGTTTGCTTGTTTTGGGTATAATTTGAGGGTACAGTCCATGGCAGGGAAGTCATGGTGGTGTTAAGAACATGAGGCAGCTGGCCACGTTTATATTGTTAAGAAGGAGAGCAAGGCCAGGATGTATTGTCTGAGAGCAGGAAGAGGAGAAAGTCAGAGGAATGCTGGTGGTCGGCTCCATTTCCTTTCTATTGAGGTGAAGAACCCAACTCTTGGGACGGTCCTGACCACATTCAGGGTGGGTCTTCCCTACTTCCCTACTTCCTGTAAATGCCCTCACAGACCCTCTAGGGGTGTCTTCCATCCTGATTATTTTGTCACAATCTTCAGCTTTTATGTGATATGCACACACACAATGCGCACATGGGCATGCACATGCATCTAGATTCCACATATGAAAGAAAATGTGTCTTTCCAGTTCTTCCCTTTTCTGTTGTTTTCTTAACACGTTGATCTCCATATTCACCCATCTCCTGCAGATGATACAATTTCATTCCATACAACTAAATAAATATTAACTGCATGTATATCACATTTTCTTTTCTTTTGTCTTTGACAGACCAATCTCACTCATGGTCATGGATGCAAAAATACACAATTAAACATTGGCAAACCTATGAGTGAGTACATAGGTTTGCCAGTATTCCATTGATACCTTTGCATCCATGCTCAATGTGTTTTTTATTTATTTATTTTTTAATTTTTATTGAGCTCTACATATTTCTCTGCTCCCCTCCCTGCCTTTCCCCTCCCCACTCAACCCTTCCCCAAGGTCCCCATGCTCTCAATTTACTCATGAGATCTTGTCTTTTTCTACTTTCTACTTCCCGCGTAGATTAGATCTATGTAAGTCTCTCTTAGGGTCTTCTTTGTTGTCTAGGTTCTCTGGGATTGTGATTTGTGGGCTGGTTTTCTTTGCTTTATGTTTAAAAACCACTTATGAGTGAGTACATGTGATAATTGTCTTTCTGTGTCTGGGTTACCTCACTCGAAATAATGTTTTCTAGATCCATCCATTTTCCTGAAAAATTCAAGATGTCATTGTTTTTTTCTGTGTATCACATTTTCTTTACCCATGTGTGTGTTGATGGACATATAGACTTTGGTTTTTCTGAAGAATGCTATAACAACTGTGGATGTTCAACCATCTCTTTGATGTGTTTGCTTATGTTCTATTAGGAAAACACCCTCAAGTAAAACAGCTAGATACTAAATACCTCTTGAATATAAGGGATGGAAAGGAAAAAAGAGGAAGGTGCAATGCATGGAAAAAAAGGAAAAATAGAAAAAGAGAGAAAAGGGGGATGAGTGAAATGGATAAGACACAAGCAAAGATAGAAAGTAAAAAAAAAGTCTCTTGCTGGAAAAAGATTTATAAAAGGAATGTGGTTGTTAAAACTGGAAACCTAGGTTGTAATTGAGTTAGAAAAAGTCTAGAAATTATTTTGTTGTGCTTGGGGTGAGCAATGTAAGCTCAAAGACAATTCAAAGTAAGTGCACTTCAGACTGCAAGTTGGTTCATTCATAGCAGATACTGAAAACCATTTACCAGTGCATCATGCAAACTAAAACATGGGATGCTGGGACCTCCTGAGCAAAGGATGAGGGGTGGAAAATTGAGAATGGGGGACTGAAAACTAGAAAGACACGGTTTGTTTGAGATGAGACAGCTGCAAGGTGGAACACAGACAGATGATCAAAGAAGAGCCCTGGATAGTTCTGAGGGGCTTTCTAAGCCCCGTTCCAGACCACACAGGGACAGAAGGTTTTAAGCAATGAGTAGCACCATCCACACGTGCATTTTTCCAAGATCCCATATTTGCTGAGGAGTGCAAAAGAGAAATGTGGATAGAGCAATGCTAAGAAAACATTTCCCAGGCTTACTACCATATTTTTCAAGACAGGGTTTCCTACTGAAGATGGAACTTGCCACTTTGGCCAAACTGCCTTACCGGTAAGATCCTGGGGGGGTCTCTCTCCACCTTCCCAGCTCTAGGATTATAGGCACATGCTGTCATGTCTGGCATGGGAGCTGGGAATCAAAATCCAAGTCCTTGTGCTCATATAGCAAGTGCTTCACTGACTGAGCCATCTCCCCAGGCGTCCTTCTATTTTATAAAAAGGTTTGGGTCCCAGCACTCATGTTGTATATAGGGTGAAAGGGGCCTCAGTTACACGGTTCTAGCTTCTGTTTATCATGGGTCAGCCCCTCTGTGCCTGCAGGTACTCCTCACCACCATGAATCAGGATTCCCTTTAACTTTGAGAATTCAGAAGATCCTCACAGGAAATGCCTGTGGATCCCAGAAGGGTCTCAACAGAAGACTAAGAGTTGTGGAGGCAGACCGATAGTACTTCCAACCACCCCCTGTGTATCTGTGAGAATCAAAAGATAGATTTTATTGGACAGAGCCTGTAAAAATGTCTGGCAGTAGATAAAGGCTGCTTTTCTGTCTTCCTCTAGGTGTGGGCGTCTAAACTATGTAGATGAACAAGCATTTCAGTCTATTGTCACTGCAAGCTAATATGAATGGTACACAGGCTCACAGTACAGTGTCAGCTTAAGATGGCACAGGTGGTGAAGGCTGAATCAAATTGCTCTCTCATTTGCTTGAGGGCTCCAGATGAGCGTTCATAGACTAGAGGGGGAGATTGGAACTTGAGGTAATAGGAATATGTGAGTAGCATCAGTTGAAAGGTTACTCTTCTTGTTCCAGTAAATTCTCCAACTTCAGTTTCTATGGTATCGACATCTACATTATGAAGCAACTTCTGGTCTATTTCTTATGGAAATATTCTATTCCTTATGGGCCAGGGTTCTCTAGAGGAACAGAACTAGTAAAATGGACATATACTCCAAAAAGAATATATTAGGTGGACTTGCACATATGGACTAAGTAGTCTAGCAATGGCTGTTCTGCCATTGGAGAAGGTAAGACTTGGTTAGATGTTCACTTACTGACGGTGGGTGCCCCAGTAGTCCAGCCTGCTGCCAGCTGCCTCCAGGATTCCTGGAGAGATGCTGGTCTCTAGGCCACATAGGAAGGTTGAAGAAGCTTGCTTTCAGTGCAACAAATGGTGGCTGCGGTAGCAGCAGCAGTACGGATACACCACCATCAAGGGGAAAAGGCAGGAAAGCACTCAGCAATACTTCACCCTCAGAACTCTTTGTGTCCGAGCCACCACCAGGAGGTGCTGCCCACTGGGGGAATTGGGTCTCTTAGTTCACTCTGAATCCAGTCAAGTTAGCCATCAAGACTGACCATGCTGGGAGGTGATTTGAATATCACTGAAGGAGAATGTTAGCTCATGCCAGGTCTAAGCCTTGTGTTTATGGTTTACTATAAAGATGTGGGTACCCGTCTGATGTCACTCACAGAGCAGAGCTCAGGCATAGGAACTTGACTTACGATGAAGCCTGGCCTGTGTGCTTAGCTGGGACTCTTCAGACTGAAAGTGATAGGGACACCATTCAAAATAAGGAAACCTGGACTTAGAGGAGCATGAGAAATATCATGAAGGAATGCTACAACTTGGCCAGATCAAAGGGAGGGACTGGGAAAACAATAATGAGACTCTTTCCCTTTTTCTTGTAGCAGCCATCAGCTGGTTTCCTGTTACTCTTTCATCAAAATGAACTCGCCAGTGTTCATGGTATGCAGTCAGTACTCAGGGTTCACTGTTTCAAAGCCAAGCCCAAAATTCCTACAAAGGGACTCATTGACTTAATTTAGTTCAGATGCCTATCTCTGGGCTAATCAGCTTCTTCCAAAGCACAGGAGGGTACGACAATCCACTGTGAATGGATGCTTACTCCTGGATCCATGAACACTGTCTAGAGATGCAGGGTCATTTAAGGAAATGGTTGCTCCAAGGAAAACTAGTCATATGCTGTAGATGTAAGAACAGTTTCCAGGGCTGTACATGTGAGCGCAGATGCTCCTGGAGCGCAAAGGTTTCCATGTCCCCTGAAGTCAGAGTTACAGGTGATTGCCAGCCTCTGATGTAGGTGCTGGGAATTGAACTTGGGCCCTCTGCAAGAGCAGTAAGTGTGCTTGACCACAGTGTCATCTCTCCAACCCTATCATTTTCACTTTCACTTGTTTCCTTCTCACTGGCTTCATCAAATATCACTCTTTGAAGAGTATTTGTCATTGGCTGGTTTAACATGGAGCAGAGTCTCTCTTTCCTACAGTTGAAATGCTTCTAAAACAATCTGCCACTTACTCAAGCTGTCATTGTGTCTCCACTGGAGAGGCTCTCAGCCAGTTCAGCATGTGCAAATGCTCCTGGACCACTTCATGGCCCTACGAGCTCCTGCTGAGAGACAGACAGCCTTTGAAATGCCAGGAAATGGGAAGACTATTGGGAAGATCATTCCAGTCCTTCTGCACACACACACACACACACACACACACACACACACACACACACACACACACACACACGGTGATTCTGTTGACTTCTGCACTGTGAAACCAAAGGACAGAGTTAAGGCTGTGAGGTCCTAGTAATGCCACCTCCATCCTCGAAGTGAATCACTACAGAAGGCCTGCAAGCATCTGCAGGAGGTGCAGACCCATGTACCCAGGGTAGCATCAATGATGACAGTTCTGACTGCTCATATTCTTTCATTTTTAACGTTGTTATTTTAATCCCATAACAGGTACCAGTTGCTAAATCCTGCTTAGTATGTGTATCTGAGCTTTTCAAATGTTACCACGAGCAGCGTTTCTTGATTAAAACTGACTTTGCCTTGCAGAGGATACCTGGCATTGTTTAGAAACATTTTTTGTTGGCACCCTGGAAGAATTTGCAGCTGGTATCTATGGGATAATGACCATGGGTTCTGACAAATATCCTCCAGAGCTCAGGGCAGTTGGAAAGACAAAGAGCAACCCTGGCCCCAGTTTCATTAAGGCTAATAATGTGAAATGCCAAGTTAATCATTTCTATAGCTATAGCTTTATCATCATCACCATCACCATCGCTATCATTATCACCACCATCATCACCATTACTGTAATTATCATTATCATCATTGTTCTAGCTTGACCTCTGTTGCTGTGATGAAACACTGACCAAATGGGGGAGGAAATGGATTATTTGGCTTACATTTCCAGGTGACAGTTCAATCACAGAGGAAAGTCAGGGCAGCAGCTGAGTCATAAATCATGGATCTTTGTTCTCTAGGTCATGCTCAGGGAGGTTTACTATACACCCCAGGCCTACCTACCTAGGTACAGGGCTGGGCCCTCCCACGGCAACCATTGTCAAAACATCTTTCACCACCACTATCACCACCTCCACCACCACTATCACCACCTCCACCACCACTATCACCACCACGACCACCACCATCACCACCTCCACCACCACCATCACTACCACTACCACCATCACCACCTCCACCACCACTATCACTACCACCACCACCATCACCACCTCCACCACCACTATCACCACCACGACCACCATCACCACCTC